>CAEFZY010071915.1:0-29832 GCA_903066815.1 Brachyrhaphis roseni
ACTGTCACACATATATATAGATATAATCTACAAAAAATCCTATGTTTAAAGATGTGTATTATTCTAATGCAGATTTTACCCTGGACTCAGTGGGATTTGGGTTTTGTATTTCTATATTTTTTGTTGATTCAAAATAAAATATTGAACATATCAAATAAATCTTTGCTCTAAAAACCTACCTCTGTCTGGTCTCTGCAGCTTTAAGGACGACACACACGGCAGATTATTGGGGTTTCCAACCTCAGACTCAGATTAACTAAAGTGCCTTCTGTCTGGTCAGAACTGCATGATAGTTTATAATGACTTCCATATAAATAAAAGAGTCCTTGTTTTGCAACCAATGCACACTCACACTTTCTCTCACACACATACACACACTCACAGTAACGGGTGGTTACTGACCTGCACTTCTATGTGGCTAAAAACAGAAGCAATCACTGTACCCATCATAACTCCTTCTTTGTGCCCTCTGCCTTTGACTATTAGGATTTCTCTCCACCATTAACTCTTATTCACTCTCTCCCTTTTACCTTTTCATTTCATCTCTCACACACACTACCCCTCCGGACATGAAAGTTCCTCTCCCCCTCTTATCTCGTTATCGTTTTCCCTCTTTTTTTGTATTTTCTTTAAGGAAACACAGACAAACATATTATATTTGCCCAATAAAAACAAAGTGTCTACAATCCGGTTAGCTTTTTTGTAAAAGAAATATAAACGCCTGTAAAATGTCACATAGGTTTAATAATAGGTAGCTAAGTGAAATAAAATAACAGCAAGAGTCTCAGCTTTGAACAATTTCAAATACACTTTGCAGTGCAGGTAGAGGAGAAGAGACGGAGAACCTGCGTCACAAGATCCCAGTGCACCCTGGGATACAGCTGTGTAGAAGGGGAGGGGAGCGAAAAGGCGCCATTTTGATGTTTATTTAATACTAAAGCCTTTTCTTTTGCGAACGTGCTTTATTCAACTCCATTTTTCGCTTTTCTGTTTTAATGCGATTACGACCGTCATGTGAGGTGTGTGCAAGGGGGAAGGAGAGGAACGGGGTTCCATCTATCTGCTGATGTGTTTGGGCAAAACGGAAAAAAAATTGGGGGGATCCTCTGGCTATAGGGGTTTTGTTGTGTGTGTGCAAACAAGAGGGGGGACGGGTCTTTCAGTTGAGGGTCATCAATCATTGGTCGGGGTCAAAAAAGAAATACGAAGGATTCAGAACCAATTATATCAACCTTCACTGCATCCCCCCTCTGTGCTCATATACACACACATACACACCCTCAGATATATAGGTTAAGGATATTTTCAGAGATCAGAGAGCCAACTCAGCCAGGCTGGATGTCTGCTCAAAACCAGCAAGCTCAGGCAAAAAAAAAAAAAAAAAAGTCAAAATGTTTATAACCCCTGCCTGAAAACGTAGGATTTGCGATACTATTACTGAAAAGAAACAAAGCTCCTGACACACACAGAGACCTACAGGTCATCTGGTGGAGCAAGGTCAGACATTCCCAGTTCTGGTCAACTTTTGTCTCTGTGCTGTCGTGGTAACATCAGCACCCTGCATGAACAGCCATTGCTTAGCCAAAAAGCAGAGGCGCGTATTCCTCCTATTTGTCCTGAACACAGACAAAAATCACTCAGTAGAAATTTTTATTATTGTTTTTTTGCCCCTCCTATGTCTTGTGAAAATTACAACATATATGTGTGAACTTAAGAGTTCATGTGAAAATAAAATGTTATTTTGATGTTTGAGACAAAAAAGTTTTTGCTTAACTGAGAACTAAATGATATTATTTGGTCTTTTGACAACATACACTGCCTCTCAGTACTCATTTCACATGAATGTGTTTATATTTTTTCATGTTATAAGAACAATCTTCAATGGGTTTTAATGGGACTTTATGATCGACTCACATTAAGCATTCTATGATAGTAAAATGGATTGAAAAAGATGGATTATTTTTCAATTAGCTTATTTTTTTTTTTGCAACTAAAATATGAAAATTGTGGTATGGAATGTAAAGAATCTGTCCCTTTATATCTGATCCCTAAATTAAATACCCAGTAACCATGCATGTTCAATAGCTTTTTTATAAGCTAGAGTACAATTTTTATATATATATATATATATATATATATATATATATATATATAAAAAGCTTCTCTGGTCAAGTTAGATTGATCTTTTTAGCTCTGATGCAAAACACTATGTTTGGTGGAAAACAAAACACTGCAAATCACCCTGAATGCACCACTCCCATAGTGAAACATGGCAGGAACATCATGCTGTGGGGATATCGAAGCTGGTTAGAGCTGATGGGAAGATGGATGGAGTTCATATATACTAGCTAAAAATCCTGTAAAAGAGACTGAGCTTTGAGACTGAGGTGAAGGTTCTCCTTCAAGCAGGAAAATGAATCTAAACATATAGAAACTATCAAATGATTCAACTCAAAGCTCACTATTTGAGCTTTTAGTTGTAGTATAAAGCTATTTAGGAAAACAGTGGAGCAATTACAACACTGAAAAGTAGCAACGGGCAACAAATCTCTAGTAGATGTGGAAGTAATATAGCCACTTACAGAAAACGATTAATCACCACTGATCTGTTCTGATACACATGAAGTTGCATCGTAACCCTAAGATGGTGTACAGGAGGCCAGGTCACAGCTAGGTTTGTATATGAACTAGATGACTTATTTCTAGTTTTAAACTGCTGTATTTTAAGGTGACAAGTGATACTCACATGGTTCAGACTGGCTCGGTAGAGTCACATGATGTTCCTTGACACCATCAAAAAGTAGCTCTGCTCCTCCTCTAAATAAAAGAACCGGGAGTTAAATATTAAAAATAAAACTGAAATACACCAAAAACCTAACGACAAATTTCTTTGGAAGCTTAAATAACAAATAAGGACAAAACCAGGATTTTAATTAGAGAAATGTTGCATAATGCCATACACAATTATGGGGATTTATGACTAGACAGTTATTCAGCAGAAAGTCACGCTCTATAAGGCGGATAAGTCACAAAAGTTAATTGCAAAAGAAGCTCCTGGTTTAAAGACTATTAGAAAGTTGAGTGGAAGAAAAACGTGTGATAAATAGGTGTACAAGGAACAAGGATGACTACAGCCTTGAGAGAAAGCCTATTCAAGTATTTTGGATTGAATTGCCAGTTACATAATCTTCTTTGGTTGTTGTTTCATTAATTACAATCTGTAAAATAAGTTTGTTGTTCTGTTCCTGGCTGCCATGTATAATCAGACAAAACTTAATTCTTGGCATGTTAAGCATCAACCAAAGTGAAACTGTGGTAAGACCCTTAATTCTTACTTTGCATCATGATTGAGCTCCAATGGAGACCCAGAGAATGATTGAAAAGTTTAAAAGCACTCGCAAGAGGAGACATCCCCGCATAATTTTATATAGAAAGTTACCCTCTATAAGGAGGACATTGACATGATTCATAAAACTGAGTTCTTTCTAAAAAGTGCTAACATTCATTACAAGGGTAAGTGGCTAAACGAAAACTTGGGTAATCGTTGCTAGATGACCAACATAATAAAGTGAGCAACTGTATATTCATATATTTTGTAATTTGATTCTGATGTTATAGATCAGTGAGCAATACAGCTTCATAACAGATACTCCATAAGTTTTTAAATAAACATATTAGTAAAACGTTTAAAATATTTAATAAAGTTTTTATGAATTTATATCGTCAATAAAACACACATCTGCAGTTAAAAAGGAACAAAGTGTCAAAGAATAAAATGTTGGAATTTTATTATCTTCATTTGACCGCATATTAAGTTGAGACTTCTTTTTTAAAAAAACAAAAAAAACAAACAAAAAAAAACTAATTCAGTCGTACTAAAATTTTTCAATTCAATTACTTTATTTTGGTAAATTGTCCACATCAAACACAGAAAACAACAAAAGAACAACAAACCAACCCATAGTTTACCAAAAAAGGAATAGGCCGAAGCAAAGCTTCTAAGACTACTCCTAAGTCAATTTTCTTCAAATTAAACAGGTTTGCACTAACTTATGTTTTGTATTAAGGTTTTTTCCAGAATATAAATTCAACAACCTGAATGAACGGAGTTAAAACATAGTTAAATCTCACAACTTTCGTTTAAATGAGTGTATGTTTTGAGGTTTTTGTGGTGCTTTTTAGCAGCCTCTCAGTGCTGGTGCTTCTCTGCAGGGCTCATTAAGCACAGTTACCAGCTCTGTTAAAAGCTGAGAGACCATATGTGTAGACTGGCCGGATTCGACTGAAATGCGGATATTAGCTGACTTGCAAAATGTCCATGTAGGCAGTAAAGTACATGTTCTGCTATGTTGTTGCGCTGAGAAAATGTATCTGCAAGGTATCCGAACTGTTTTCTGCTCCTTTCTGCTTCGTTGAAGCGTTAAACAGCCAAAGGCAGTCAAGGTTTACGAGAATAATATATTCCCAATGAACATATAAGTGTGTCAGTTTTAGAAAACTAAACACATACTGTCTAAATAATCGAGGAAAGTTTAAAATGTACCTACCCAAACTCCAGATGAACAGCAACGGGGGCTGCCATGTTGTCCGCACATGCAGGAAGTGACGGAAGGCTGAGGCGGAAGTAACGTATTCAGTCAGTGTTCTGTAACCATGGCTACTATCAATTTGAAGGACATTTCATTTTAATTTTCTTTTAGAGTGAAATAAGGTACAGCTTTTTTTTTTACCTGCTGAATATTAGATTCATAATATTCATTGTTATTCATCAAACATTTTATTCCCCTTTTCATTGAATAGTTTTTACAAAAAAACTATTTTTTGTAAAAAAAATAAAATAAAAAATACATATAGGCTATTATATAATATATATAATGTATATTAAACAATATACATTATTTAATGTATAAATAGCCTACATTAATAAAGATAATGTATTTATCTTTAGATAAATACATTATCTCTATTTATAAAGATAAAGATAATATCTCTATTTATAAAGATAAAGATAATATCTCTATTTATAAAGATAATATAGAGCACAATCATTCCAATAATCTGTTCCGAATGTAGATGGGAGCTTCCGTTTTGTGTTTGTTTGTTTGCTTGTTTTTGTCTTTATTGCATTTAGATAAAGCTAAACAATAATCTTTAGTGAAAATTACAGAGGTGGCAGCATCATGTTGTGTGGATGTGTTATGCTTTAGGAGGACTGATGATCTTACAAAATAGATGCCATCATGACAAAAAGAACATTATTTTGAAATACTGAGCACACAGCTAAATAAATTGCAACGTGACTCGACTACAACAAAGTCAATGTTTCTAAATGGGTATCAGAAAGTTCCAATTTCAAACACTTAAAACATTTATGGACAGGACAGAACTATAAAGGCGTGTCTAAGCAAAACTGCCTCTAAACTTGATTCAGTCACGCCAGGTCTGTCAGGACAAATGGGCCAAAATTAAAAGCAAAAAAATTTTACTCACAATTTTTTTTTTTTTTCAGCTTTGAGTTACCACCTTGGTAGAGCTTTCTAATTCCTGTCATGTCACAGCCAAATGTCATAGCTCAATGTGAGGTTCTTGTAGACTAAATTTTAATAGGTCCATTTTCTTTTCTTTAATATGAAAAAATATTATTAATTGCAGCAACTTAAGTCCATTGCTCCAATGACAAAATCTTCTGATTTTGTAAAGTGAGCAGAAGTATGACGTAAAACAGTGAAACCACATCTGTCCACTCAGTTCGTCTTGCCCTTCTTACACACATTATCAATCATCCTGCCAACAGTTTGAGCCTCCGAGTATCCCAGAGATGAAGCGGGAGTTGAGACGGGTGGGGGTGTTGATGGTCAGCAGTTTGAATTGCAAATCTGCTGCCTTCTGTTGGCGTCCACGCCATAGCAGGCCCCTTCCTCGTCTGTATTCATGTGTTAATGAGGAGCAAGCGCAGACAGATCGAGCTAGGCCTGGTGGGGGTGAGGGAAGGGTGAGGCAGGCCCACTGACAGATGAGGCTGCAACGAAAGTTTTGGAAAATAATAAAGATATAACAATTTTATTTTTGCTTCTGCTTGAACTGAGCTTAAATGAAAGCAAAGGGATACGACGCGGGATATTTATGGCTGTAGGTTTCATGGATGTGGAGTGAATTGCCCCTGAATGAGCATACCATTGCTGCATGCCATGTCGCATTTGCTAAGCTGCTCTGAGGTTCTTGTACAGCTGAACATTTCCATTTACTTTCTTTCATTTAAGAGATTCTTAAACCAAATTAGGAGACAAAACTTAGTCTGTTGTTCCAAATTTATTTACCAGTTTTATTTCATGAAGTAGTTCAACCTTAAACTAAAAACAAGGTGCTGTCGTTTCACCAATTACATCTCATCTGATTATCGGACAACACTTTTAGCAAAACCTGACAACCACAAAAACTAAAACTTAACAGTCTGGTAATGTACGTTTGCTGCAACACTGCCTGCACCGGCTAAGGAGCAGCCAAGGTCACACATGATCAGATGACAATGACCAACATGGCAGATTAGCTATAGAAGGAGGTTTGAGGGGGGGATTACGGGTGAATTGATTATGATTGGCTGGCATGCTCGGGAGATCTCTGGTCTGTTTCCATATGAAAAATAAAGAGCTGAAATTAACATGTACCATGATACCAAGCAGAGAGAATCCTCTTAGAGATTACATCCATAACATGTTACGCCTATGGAACTGTATAAAAAAGGTGGACAAAAGAAAAGGACAATATCTTATTGTCTGAGGAGTTCCATCAACTCTATTGTTGTTGAAGCTTCTTTTCATCTTTCTTCTGGTATTGGTTAAATCCCTTAGTGCCGTTTTACAATGAGTTACACTGAATAAAATGTTGTCACAAACATTATTGGGATTTTACAAGATAGAGCAACAATACTTGCTTCATTTTACAAAGCAAGTATTACAATGCTTTGTAAAATGAAGGAAATTATGCCTTTGAATTTTCTTTAGTAGAAATGGAGGATAACTTCCAATCCAGTCTGCAGCTCCTTACAAGATTCCTTGCAGTATTATTGTCATGGTTTTAGCTTCATCCATTTTTCCATCAACTCTGATCAACTTTCCTCTCCTTTATGAAAGTGGTATAATGCTGCCACTGCCATGTTTCAAAATGAGTTAAAGTTTTAGGTTTCTTCCTTTGATAAAAATTTATTGAAACCTCAGAGATTACAAAGAGAGACCAAGACTATTTAATTAAGCGTGCATTGAGCAAACAGTCAAAGTCCAACAAGGACTTAAGGACGATCATACAAAAAAACAGGAAATAAAAAAATGATTACACCTATGGCTTTGTGCATGCAGGCCAAATAGTTGTGTTTGATCTGATTAAACAAAAGCACCTTCTTATTTGGTGTTTCCCCGACATGCCTTTCTCTCTAAACCATGGCAATATTCTTGCCACTGTTCCATAGATGTTAAATTTGTGGAAGTTGTAAGTAATATCTATGTTTTCCACAGATATCCCCGCCTGAGCTTTGGATCTCTTGGCGGCTTCTCTGATTTCTGCTCCCTTTGCCAAACCGGCAGTTGAACCATACTCTTTTCATTTGGGATGATGAATTACAGAGTATGCTGTCAGATGTTTAAATTATAGGACATTGGTTTGGAAGTTACCCCTGTTTTAACTTCTCCACAACCTTGTCCCTGACCCATCCGCTCCATACATTGATCTTCACAATTCTGATTGATCGTTATCTAATAAAACTGTGACATCCACATAACACAGCTGTGCTTATTCTGAAAACAACTTATATAAAACGCGAGAAATTTAAACGGTATGAACAGTTTTGCTCTGCACTCTAGCAGATGGTGTAAAGAAATTCAGCAGAAATTCTGCAATGACCATGATATAACACACCTCTGAACTCAAGTTAACAAATACACACATTTATGCATAAATGCACAAGAGTACTCAGGGGCACACATGCATCTATATGCACTCAACACACACACACTCCATCTGTCTATTCTCCCTCCCACTGCGTTGGCCATGGCTCTATCTGCAAAGCAATGTGAGGCTTCACAGAGCACGCATGCGCTCAGTGCATTACTGCTTTCTTTTATATGTTTGTTTCATGCACTTTGACCTTTCAAACCATGGACAGAGGATTAAGTCAAGTCCACATTTGGGCATAAACCAACTGCAAAGCTAAAAGTTTGATTAGCAGCAAACAGTGCGTCTACATCCACCTAAGAAAGGGAATGCCGCCATCTTCTGGCTTGTATTGTGCATTGCACAAGACCGTGGCAAAAATAATTTCATGAACTTTTCTGTTTCCTGTCACCCATCCCAGTGTTACAAAACATATAGAAAAGTGTGCTAGGAAATATGTAGGAATGGATGACAAAAATAAATGGAAAAATGACTAAATTAAAATTATAAAATAGCAAAAGTGCATTTTTTTAAACTGTTTTCTGATACAGAAGAAAACGCTTTATGCAACCCAATCGAACAGGAACCTAATATGTTTGTTTTCTTTCAACAAAACATTCTGTTGTATCCTGAGGCGACCACTTTTTATTGTTTAAATAGTTGACTTTATTCATTTTCTTTTCATTTTTATTATTTTACACCAACAAGACTAAATGTTTAATTTGTACAAAAAATGTTCAATGAAAATAAATATTTATTGTATTTTCTGAGTTGAAGTAACCGATGATGGAAGCACAAAGCTCACCCAACATTGCACTGAATGATTACGTCCATTTCCTTAGCTGTATAAAATCCAGCACCTAAGCCTGTAGACTGATTCACCCAGTTAATACATGTGTATGAAGACAGATGTATTATGGTTCACCCTCATCATGAAAAACACAATTTAAATCCCTACAAATCAGATGTATCTTCTGAATTTCATTATGCCTGCCCATAGATTTTATTTATTTAGAGATAAATGTCTCAGATACAGTAAAAAAAAAAAGAGAAAAAGATTTTGTTAAATAAAACACGAGGACCACTATGGTTGACCACATAAGTTAAACAGTCCAGCAACTCCCAACTGTTTTTTATAAATCATTTTTAAGATCACATCATCTGAAGAAATTGTGGTATTGGTACTACTTATGGTACTGCGCAAATAAACTGAACAGCTATTATATTTGTCGTCTGTCCCTAGTCTTTAATCTCAAATATAGATGCAAAAAAACATCCCTTTTGTCAGCTATTAGCATTAGGTTTTAACTCTCATAATGATCATGAAATAAGTGATTTCAATAAAATAATTAGTGCCACAATTATCAGCCAGTCTATCAAAATTGAAGACTGGATGTTTCTAAAATTATGAGTGCTTATATATGCAAAGCAAGCATTTATCTGACTGATTTTTTTATACACCTTTAACATGTTAAGTAATGAGGACATAGACAGCAATGGACTACCTCAAAAAAGTTTTCACTAAGATACAGTAAGATTTGTGACAACAAAATAACAGACATCAGATTAGAATATGAAGGAAATGTTTAGAATGTATCGATGCTTGCATTTTATTGTTTTTCTTAAAAGAATCAAACGTATCCACACAAGCATTTGTTTTATTTGAAAAAAAGTGAATTATTATGTACAGTACAAAAAAGAAAAACTAACAAAAAAAAACATGAGATCAGTCCTGAATCATTTCTTGACTTTTTTTTTTGTTGCTTACTTCATACAAATAAAAGCACTTCACATCATCATCATGTCAGTGAAACCTAAACCAGTAGGTATCATCTTGGTCACAAAACAAGCAAGATCTGTGTAATTTCTCCCAGCCTCGGTGTAATGTCTTTATTCCTTTTTTTCCTTTCCTTTTTTTTTTTTTGCTGACTAAAGTGCGCCCTCTCCTGTTGGAAGTGGCACATGGCACCAACTCTCCAGAATAAGATATTATTCATATACATATTTTGCATCGATCCAACATCCACAGAAAAGTTCAAATACACAACTGTGGGGGTAGACGGAAAATTTTCAGGAAAAAGTTGATTTGATATCTGATGTTATATCTCCAATTACCTATTTGAAAAGTGAAATTCCTTAAATATCTTGAGAGTTCCCAGCTGAAACGTTTGCATAGCTCTAAGAGACGTCAACAGCCTTCTCAGACCGGTTTACAGCAAAAATACTTTAAAATAAAACAGATGTTGTTCCAATTATTTTAGCTCTATTGTTGAAACATAAATTGAAATACACACAGCCATCATTCAAGCTAAACATAAATTAAACATGACATACAGTTGCATCTCTGTAAAATACAATATTATCTTAAAATGAATTTATTTCTGTAATTTAACTCAAAAAGTGACGTTGTATCATAATCCAGTGTTTGAGAAAAAGGTTAATCAGCAAAATCTGATAACCACCATAACATGTTGAGGTTGGTCTATTATAAATGTGGATGTATCTAAAGTACTAAAGGCATTTGGACCTGCAGGAAAATTGCATCACCAAGTTCAAGGCAGCGTATAAAGTTTCCCCTAGGACAAAATACCACATCTTACACAGATGAATGCTGTAGTCTGTGGGCCACATCGTTTTGTTCAGCAACCTTCTCAAGACACACTTTGCCCGTCATTGTGCGCTTATTGAGAAACTATGATCTGAAGCAAAAAACTCACTCCAGTCACAGAATACATCCAACTCCAAAATGCTGCAACTATCCCTGCAGCTTGTCTTCTTTTTTCTTATACATTTTCTTTCCACTAAACTTTTTCTTGCCATACTTAGATCCAAAGTCTGTCACTTTTTGAATTGGATTACAAAAACAAATTAACTTATTTGCTGAGATGGACTTGTACTTTCTCTGCCTTGTGGGTCCCATTAACATTTCTCCACATAAACAGTACATCATCACAGGATCCTTTCAGTACTTCATATATTTGACACGTGTGTTTAAATTATTAAAGCAACATTAAACTTGGTGTAACATTTACAGCTGCATGCATCAACTGTTTTGGCAAGCTTTGCAAACTGTAACATGTTCATAAATGCTCCCAAATAAGTGAAACATTGCTTTAATTAAATTTAAAATGAATACATTCTCAGTTAGTCTTCTTCATGATGCTGCTTTTGGCTATTTTTCGAGTACATGATCCACAATCCACAATATCAAATACATTAACCAGCCAGATAAGACGAAAGGTCACTTTGTCCACACTGAGCTTTCACATTCAAGTTGTTGCATTAAATCTGCATTTACTAATGCATGCCTGGTACATTTTTAATAGGACTAGATGGAGTTGCGTGATCCATATTTTAGTATGGATCACGCAATCCCATCTAGGTCTTATTAGCAGGGTTCCTTCGTGATTAGCACTGAGAGATTCATGAGTTTCATGTAGAAGTGGCCACAGTGTTTTGATATTATTTAAAAAAAAACAAATAAATAAAAGAACAGAAACAAAAAAATGGAGGATTAGGCTTATTGATGCAAGCATACTCACACAGATTAAACATCTTGAGAGCTATGTAAAACATTACGGTTATCTTGGCCATAGTTTGTGACAGCAGTCGTAAGCTTGAGTTTTACTGGAGCGAAGCCGAATTTCGCAGCTTCGTTTGGCCCTCAGAGCCCACCGTACACATGTTCCCATCGAACAGCTTTTCCCTCAGATTTAAATATTTTAGCAGGTTAGTCCACAGGGAGGTACACACGATTTTTTTCATTTCCACAGTGAGTGCCACACTTGTTCTAAGTAAAGAAATCTCCTTGAGCTGCCTCCTCATTAATTTCTGCTTCTTTCACATCATCATCCCCACTTCCGACACAAAATAAAACCATACCACTGGGAGCGGTAAGTGCAACAAGAGTGTTTTGGCGACCTGGAGTTTCAGGGCTGATGCTATAGCTCGCTGTGGCGCACAGGAGGCTCCAGTTTGTGCGACAAAGCTGTGAGAACTTTGTCGAACTTCTCGTAGCGCTCCGACTGGTTGCCCTCAGACCCACGGCTGCCCCACAGCAGACGCATCTGAAACTCAGTCTGGAAGACCTCGTGTATCTCGGCTCGCTCCTGGAGTCCTGAAAAGGAGAAGCGATAAGAGTATTCAATGAAGATTTCATTGTAACTATGGTATTTAAAGAGAAACAGAGCTAAACAGAAAGAGACTCTTGATTGTTTTGTACAATAATCAAAGTCCTGCATCAAAAGAAGCAGGGAAAGAACAACGATAGGGAGAACAAACAAGGGAATTGATGCAGCTTTTTTAGTGAAAGCACTCTAGGGAAGGACACCATTAAAGTCTCATTGTTGAGATGGCCACATAGGTTAATAATCTTTATAAATACAGAGGAAACATATCAAATCTAATTTGTTTAAGGCCTAATTTAATAAGTAAAATTGCAAAGATTTGAAAAAGAAGCCTTGATAGTTTGACATGCTTGATTAGGACAGAGGTAGTACTGCATTTCCTCTTACAAATTTCTTCTGTTTATGCTTTTTTGTCACATCTAAATATTTTAGTTTAAACAAAATTTAACACCAAATATATCCAGAGTAAATACAAAAAGGCAGTTTTCCAGCGGGGATTTCATTTATTAAATTGAAAAAACACCCAAAGCCAGCCTGGTCGAATCACAATCTCTCCATCACATTTAAGTCTAGACTTTGACAAAACCACTTCAGAATCTCCATTTTGCTTTCAGGAGCAATTCAAAAACTTACTTTGTATCATTGTTCTGTTATGACCTAAAACATCTAGAGCCTAAAGCCAGGACCTAGCGGTCAGATGTTCTTGGTTGTAGGGATAAATGAGATATAGTCTGACAAATATAAGATGGCTCATTGGGTTGATTTTGCTCAGCTGTGGTTTTCCTCTTTAAACACATGGAAGCGATTTTTGCCCAGTTTCTCTCTTGTTGTTGAACCACAAACACTGATTGATGCCAGTGAGACCAGCTGTGTTTTAGATGTTATTCAGTGCTCTTGTATTACCTCGGAAATTTGTCATTTATAGGCTCAATGAGCTTGATAAACGAAATCAACATTTTAAAATTGTATTTTATGTTTATTTGCATTAATTCTGTCTGATATAAAATTGATGAGCTGAACAAAGTGTGACAGAAAAAAGATAAGTGTACATTTGATGAAAGAATGACATGATACTCCAATAAAAGATTAATATACTTTAAGTAATTTTTCATATTTTCACAAGAGATGCCACTAATTACAAAAAATGCTGTAACTGAATTTGGATGGAACCTGTTTTTTGTGTCAAGCTCCTGAAAGGACATTTAGATGTATTTAGATGCAACTGACAGTATTTAAATCAACTGAATTCACTTAAAGTCTAATTTACAAAAACTTAGTTAAAGCTTGTAATGCCACATTAATAACTTATATGCTTGTAGTCTCCACTTGTTAGGTATAGTTCGCAAAAAAGTAGCCAATAAGCATCATTTACCAACATGAATAATGGCAATGATAAAAATAATAATAAACTATTAAAGTCATAACCACCTACAAAACAAAAATGTTTCAAACATAGCAAGGGTTTAAAGTTAAACATGTTAATGATTATATTCACCCTCACTGATAAAAGGGTCACGGTGATCGATTGGTGGTTATAATACAAACTGTAGGTGTTAGCTAAAAGCTATTGACAGGCTGCTCAATAAGGTAGTAATGGCATCAAACATGGATCCAAAAGCACATTATTTGGATCAATGAACCAAACAGGGTAACCATATGCATGGGATCAATACACCAGATCAGTGGTGCTGTGACCCAGCTTATTTACAGAAAGTGTTCAGAAAAATAAGCATCTAATTCACATAAAACCACAAGGCAGTTTCTAAGTTTTGACCGCACAGTGATCATCACAGAGCTGCAATCAGTCTTCCTGAGGTTAACGCTGAAGTCTCACCCTGCAGCTTGGACTCAGCAGTTGTTTTGTAGATGTCCCCGTGATGTGCAATGGTACGTGCAGCCTCTAGGTGGTGCATGACCACGTCCACGCCGGCCTCAGAACTTTCCCAGGGTTCGAGCATCTCCCCAACGGCAGCGCCTCGCTCCAGTAGAGACAGGACTGGGAGGATGTGGGGGAAGGAGGTGCTGGACAAGACACTGGACTCTGGAGGAAAAAGACAGGGTTGGAGTTCAGCTGAGAAAATAAACATCCTCTAACCAAACAGCTACTAGCGAGCAGCTCACCTTTGCCATCATTCATGTTTTTCAAGAATGGTTTGAGTTTCTTCTCGTACAGAATAGCGCCCTCTGTATGTCTCTGGCGTAAAGTCACCCATGTCTGTTCCAGGCGGGAAATCTGAAGCAAACAAATGACAAAAAGAAATCAAAACCATGCAGGACTTTCTGCCAAAATGAAATTCCTTGGTATTCTCACTAGTGATGGTGACAGATGACTGACCTGTGGCATCTCCAGGGCTCTCATCACAGCCGCAAAACCAAACATGTTTCCCAGGTTACTTTTCAATTCTGCTGCTAACTGGATGGTCTTATGGAGCAGGGCCGCTCTCTCCTCTGTACTTCCTGTACAGCCAAGGATGTCCACAGCCATCATGATAGACATGGTGTAGAACCTGAAAAAAAAGGGAAAAAAGATAAGGTTCTGATGTAAAAAAACAGAAGATTATGCGATGTTTCAAATACTTATACAACATTTCAAAACTGTTTCTGTTTAACTTTCTCCATATGTAAAGAAATGTATTTGTACCTCTCCAGCAGGTCAAGTCTCAGCTGATGCCCATGTGGTAAAGTCAATAACTCCAACCCTGAGGACACTCCCATCATCCTTTGCATCTCTGTTGTTACACCTAATATTCTAGCAACCTGAACCAGAGAAATAAATATACATATATTATAACATTTATGTTTTCTGTCATGCCAACTGCAGTGAGCTTGTTTCTGTTTGCACCTATAATTACGCATGCAAGCTTGTGTCAGTATTTGTGTGTGTGTGTATCCTGGTTGTATGTGTATACATACCTTGCAGTCGACGAGTGTGATGTGTTTAGCTGCGTTACTAGCATTGACTTCACCCAGCAGCTCTTTGACTCTCTTCAGGACTGACATCTCCAGAGGCTTATTCTCAGCAGGAAGTAGACTAGACTCATACCTGCAGAGGGAGTGTTTCAGAGATATAGGAAATAATAGACCATAACAGGACTCAGAGAAGCAAACGCTGCTGCAAAAATGTGGAGAGTAGATTTCACAATTTTGTGACCCATACAGCTGTTCAGCTTTGAATGCATCCAGATCTTTACAGAGTTAATCTGTTCCAAATATATATAAAAAAAAAAAAATAGATCACTGCAAGATAAATAGTATTTTTTATGGAAAGTAGCTTTTGTCCGTACGGTATGCATTGACACATTAAACTACGAGCTAAGACAAGGTTTAGCAACAGAACCGTCAATATTAAATGCCGCAAGTCTATTTGTCAAAACTTATTTTTAATATACAAATTGCAGCCTTTTGTATGTTAAGGAACATGTGTTCATGAGCATCTTTAAATGTCTTCCATGATAGTTTTTCAGGACATTTTTAGCATTACAGTAGTGACCACTAGATAAGTGGAAAACTCAAAAATCCTGTCTGTTATAATCACTGAATGCACAAACCCATACTCATGAGTATTGAAGCTGTCACTGAGTGAAGATGCAAGCATTACTGGTTTTTGCTTAGTCCTACATATAAATCAAAGGTCACCTGATTTTTTTTAAAAACACAAACTGTAAAATTTAGAATAATTTTGTTTGCATTGATTTCAGGAACAAGCTATGAATAATGATTCTCTCTTTTTATAAGCATTATAAAATGAAAGCACAAGCTATGTCTTCTTAAGTATCTAGTAAGAATGTGTCATATAATTATATTATGTAATGTGAAGAGAGGTTAGTTAGACTTCGATTTCACTTCTTTATTCTAATGAAAATCAGTATTTATATGTGATAATCACGCATTTACCCAGAGTGTTGTTCAGATTTTAGGGTAATTTAGCAGAGTTACAGACATGCAGGGTTTCTGCCCTCTTAATTGCTTTCATGTTTAGTTTTAAATGTATAAAAAATATCTAAATAATTTAAGATAAATAACTGATAAGTAGTATGACAAAAAAAAAAGACAGCTGAAGAAACTGTGACTAACTCACTTGTGCAAATATATGAGCTATTTTGTTCTTTGGTCATTATTTAAAACACAATCAGTATATTGTTTTTTTTTTTTTTTGAAGAGATCTATTTTTGCAGTAGTTTACAACAGGAAACGCACATATTTGGTTGTTTTTCACAGCCCACATTTGTTCATACTGAGTTAATCTTTTCAAAAAAGACAACATTCATAGATTGTGCCTGTTAACTCTAAACTTCCTCCTGGATGTACCTGGATGGCCTGAATAAGGAGGTCGACTCCACCAACGGGGCAATAGATGTCCCATCTTCTTCTCTGCCTTCACCTTTCCTCAATTCTTCAACTCGCAGTCGCTCTACGTAGCTCTTAGTTGGGGGTTTGGGTGGCCCGCAGGGGCAGGGTCTGAGGTCACAGTAACTTCCAGCCGTCTCCGACGACTGCGATTGATAGACGGAATGATGGGCAGGCGAGGAGTGTACCGAATGAGAAGTTTGCGTGGGATATTCTGCGGGAGCGCTGCCGTCCACGGGGCTGAGTTGAGGGTCGCTGGAACGGCGCATCATCGGGGAGGGAGGGACGACAGCCAGGGCCCGTCCGCCTGAGTGGGCTCTCTGCCTGGTGACTGGATAAAAAGAGAGACGAGCCTTCAACTCTCTGTAGAAGGCGTCTGTATGATGGCAATGTATTATTTATGTGTCAGAGTCTGTCACTTACCAGCACTATACGCAGGAGACAGCGGGGTTTCCCCAACAGGCGACAAGGGGCAGCGGTACTCCTGAATCTGGTCCATGCTCATCGCACAATTGCGCATTGCGTCTTTATGGTGGTGAATGGTTGATGGGCTGCAAACAGCATTTTAAAGCTAGGGTTATATGACAGGCGCCATCTTGTTATGGATGTAAATATTCTTTCTTACAGTGTGAGGGAAGAAGGAATGATTTAGTTTGTGAAACAGTCGCGATAAAACTGCATTTCTGTTATTTATGAACTACAACAAGGCAGAAGCAGACATGAATCTGATTTTAAAAAACAGTTTTTCCTTTTTATAAAAAATTTTAAAAGTCTGGTTTGCATTTATTTTCAACCTCTTTTACTCCGATAGACCAAAATAAAATCAAGTGCAAACAAATGTCTTCTGAAGTGCCCAAAATCTCCAAAGAGGCCAATTTTAACTCTGGAGGAGCTGCAGAGTTACACAGCTTAGACAAGAGCATCTGACAAAATGATAATTAGCACAAATGAACTCCACAAAGCTAAAGTTTATGGAAGACTAGCAAGAATAAACCCATAATTACTCCTGCTTGTAGTTTCCCTCAGGCGATGTGTGGGACACTGCAAACATGCAGAAGACGACATTACAGTCAGATGAGATCAAGGTCAAACCTTTTTACGTAAATTTTGTCCTAAACGGCCCCTCATACCTTTTGGCTCGCACGCCTTAGATCACTAAAACTGGACCTCATCCTAAGCATATCACCCCTACAGCAAAACAGTTGCTGCATCAAGCTGTGGTGATGCTTTACTGATCAGGATTGGTAGTAAGATGTTTGAAGATAAATCTAGGATTAACATTTGAGACTTGGGAGAACCAAAGCAGACTCATGTGTTGGACCAGCCCAATCAAAGTCCAAAATTCATTTAGTCCATTTGTGTGGGCCAAATGATGGTCCACACAAGCTCTCCATCCAATCTGACTGAGTCAAAGTTCTTTTGCAAAGAAGATTGGGCAAAGATTTTAGTTTCTAGGTCATACAAAGTGTGCAGACATTTGCAGGGAAGGTGGTTTCAGAGTATTGTCTCATAGAGGCTTAAAACAAATGCACACTACACTTGTTACAAAAGTTAGTAATAAATTTGAACCATGTATTGTTTTTACTCCATTTCATAATTGGGCTTTTAAAATATATTCTAAATAAAGTATATTGAAGTTTATGGTTACAATGTCACAAAACTTAGAAAAAGGCACTTTGTGCCCAGAATCTTGTCTGCTCCTCATTGGTAGATTCATCAAGTTTTAAACGGCTACATGCCGTTTAAGACTTGCTTCACTGGGTGCAGAAGTGAACAGTTCTCATCACAAAGGGAAGTACTACAGGTGTCTGTGAAGTGAAGGGGCTCTAGGAGTGTGGAGGGAACCAGAGCAACACCATTGTTGTCACACACATAAACACAACCTGCATTCGGACACAGGCTCCGGCTCTGGCTCAGGTGGGGCCAACGGTGTCTCAACTGGACTGGGGCTGTCTGAATCACTGATTATGTATGCAACATAAAAAAAATCAATAACATTTTTCACAAAGCTGCAAAAGAGAAAGAACTGTCAGAGAACATCGGCTTCCAGCCTCTCCTCACCTGTGAGGCATCATCTTTTCTGTCGTCAGCCCGTCCATCATGGTGACGCTCCGTCGCTTGATGTACGCCCCCCTCTGGCTGGATGGCGAGTAGGCGGAGCTGTGCTTGCTGTTGGACAAGGTGAAGGTCGCCTCCAAGTAGCGCAGAGGTAGAGTCCTGCTGACGGGACAGTAGATGTGGGCGCCGCTGGACTGCGAGACGGCTTTGCGTTGGCCCACGTAAAAGCGCACAAGCTCCTGAACAGAGTCGAAGGTGTCTGACTCCAACATGTACTGCACCTGAGGAAGACGAGGAAGGAAGGTTTGGTTTTGAACACTTGCTTAGAACATTTATTCTATTCTATTCTATTCTATTCTATTATTTATTAAGTGAGTAAAATATCTGTAGTTTCTCTTGATCCCCCAATAATAGCACTGGAATGATCTCATAGCTGGTAAAAACACACAAAAGAAAGAGTAAGCAGGATCGCAGCTGGTCAGCTTTGTACACCTGCACCATGTTAGCAGAGACAACAAGACAACAAACACAAAAATATCAAATAAAAAGAGAAATATTTATTGTCTTGGGAAAAAAAAAACTTTCCAATTCAGCTTAAAATGCAGAACTCTTGTGTCCTTGCTAAAATAAGCAGCTAAACAAGGTGAATTTTGATAATTTAGGACAGACCTAACATGTGGCAGCCTGTGCTAATGAAATAGTCTCATAATATCAGTGTTGAACACATGACTCACTGGGCAAACTTCCAACAGATGAGAACAAATGCGCCATTAATGCTATTAGTTACAATTGTGGTTTTCCTGATGAGCAACTTAAACCCAGGAGGTGGCAGATTTCTTTGATCTGTAGCTTCTGCTGAGTCTGATTGTGTCGAGTGTGTTGTGACCATAAAATAAGTGTTTTTTTCTTCTGCACGGAACCACAAAGGCAGGTCCCTAAACTTCATTAATTTTCAAACATTTCCATTCAAGTTGATTATATTGTCTGTATGCAGGAATAGAAATTCACTACAACTGGTTGCAATATACACCTGATCAGATTTTTGCATCCTCATTGTCTCCTTAAACATTTTTCCCACTAAACCTTGCTTTTTAAAATGTAATAAAATTATGAAAGATATCAAAGAAATTCTTATCCTATTTTACGTAACAAAAAGTATCTCAGATTTTCACACTGACTGCTTTATATTTTCTTGCTGAAAGGTCCCTGCTCTAACAGAAGTTGACGTACCTTAGTCTCACTTGATTTCACCAGAACTTTGCTGATCTTAAAGTGGAGCACCTCATTGTCCCATCGACAGGTCAAAACATAATCACCAACATTGGTCACGGAGTCTCGCACAAGGAAATCACCGTTTCGCAAAACCAGAGACTCAGACACCTAAACAGGAGAAAAAGCACAGATAAGTAAAGAAATAAATAAAAAAATAAAAAACTACAATGCAAATAGAAAAAGAGAAGCAAACTTGGCTATATTAGTTGTGGCATGTGTATGAACAATTTGTTTCTCACAGTTTGAAAGATGAATAATTGAATTAGGAAATGTGTGGTTATTTATAACAGTTCCCCAGGACTTCGTGTTGCTGACCAAACATTTGTCCCAGTGTTAAACAGATTTTTCACACTGATTCAGTTCTTATGATCCATTAAATACTCTACAACACCAAGGAAGAGCCAATCTAGAAAACTAATGCTCCATTCACGATCAACGAAACAGCGTCAGGCTGCACATATCATTGCCAACTAAAACTGCACTTGTGGAGAAAAAGGAATCCCAAATATCAGTTAATTAGATGTGTGGAAAAACAGGCACTAAAATCAGCCTGAGGAGTATGTCTTTTAAAGCAACCTGTAAGAAGGCTGCTTGTGAAAGCAGATGGCGAAAAGCGTTAAATTCTTTAAACAAGCCATGAAATATGCAGTGCAACAAAGCCAAAAGGAAAACAGTGTCACAGACCAGCAGGAGGCAGCAAATACACAGATCAAAGGCCTCAAATTTATGGAAAGCTTTTATCTCCCCCAGTGCCAAATGTTATTGTTAAAAGGAGTAGGATTGTGTTATTAAAAATTCAAAAAATATGATGGGAAAGCTATATGAGTTCCTTAAAAGTGAGATATTTTAACTTTAAAACAATGATTAGAGGATGAGGAACCTAATCAGGAGGAATGGATGGGATTAAACTGATTAAAATAAACTCACTAAGTGCTATCTTGGTAACCTGGCCTGGGGTTTCCCCCAAAGTTTAAACTGGGGGGAATCCTTGAATATATGAATATTTTATGTAAATTAAAGGAGCAAAAACATGCAGATGGCACAAATCGATGTTTGTGTTGGAAAGAGACGCAGGTTGATCAAAAACCAGAGAGACAAAGAAGATGAAGATGTTCCCTCCACATGTTCCCCCAAACTGTGTGTTTGTGTGTATTTGTGTCTTTGTCACCAGCTGTGAAGCTCAACTGCGTACATCAGCAACATACACAGCTGTCTGTTTGGCAGAGTCTCCCTCCTTCCGAACGCTAAAGCAATTGCTGCCGAGCTGCGACAGATGATGGGCTTCATTAATCAGTGTCGTTCTGTGAGTAAACCGCCTAAACGGCGCTTTCAAAGCCAGAGATGATGTCAGAGTAATCACTCTGCTAATACCATGTGATTACAGGCACAAGTGTAACATTTGTTCCACATAAAAGAATTTCTATTCTTATACAAAAGTTGCTTATTTCTTTGGTTTGGATTTATGTGTGTGTAACCAGGATGAATTAATCTAGAGGTTACATCCTCTTTCATTTGTGTCTAACTGCTACTCTTATATTTGCTTTCTAGAAAATTGACCAACATTCAAAACTGTTGTAATTAAGATGACATTTTTTTAACAGAAAACATAATTAAGCCTTAAAATTTCCACAAATTTCCACATAAAGGTCAGCATAAATGTTGACTTTTATGCCTCTGAGCCTGGTAAAACTCTTAAAACATGGCCTACACCCAGCTGGGAAGCCCAGGACAATGCCACTAAAATCACTTAGTGTCTACTTATTTTCCTGTAAGTTTCTGCTAAGAACTTATAGTTTTCATCTTAAGTGACTGAAAGTCAGAACCTCAAGCATCTTGTTTTTGTCTCGCAGTGAATGCATCATATTGCACTGAAAACAGATTTCTTTGTGTGAATGAATGATTGAATAAAAAAGGCATAGTAAGTAAATCAGAAGAATGACAAAACTTTCCTTCTAATTAGAAGGAAACAAAATAATTTTGAGCCATGGGTGTGATTTAGATGATAATATGCACTTTCAACTTTTATTTTATTTTCTTGACGGTTTTGCCAAAAATACAAGATGTAAAAGAAACTGAAAGCTGAAAAACAGTAATTTCCAAGGCCTTTGACCTCCAAAATATTTCAGAAATTGTTTTGTTAGGTGTGTGTTGTTTACAGCCACACCAACACAACTTTTTTCTCTGCCAAATTTCACACATGGTTTCACATGTTTTCAGCTTCTGAACTCAGACGGTGTGAACAACGTTTTTTACTTTGACCTTCTATATCTTTCGATACACTCTCAGATTTATCTGTGTACTTTGTGTAAAGTTCTGGATACGGACATATTGTTAATAACATGTGGTCCCTTGAACTGTAAAATTCAGCTTCAACACTCAGTCATTAAATACATAATATCTTTAAATCATTCATTCACTTTCATTTGTGCTTTTTGCCACAAATTTGCATCTACATTTTGACTTGCTGTCTGCAAGGTCTGGCAGGTCCTTCCAAAGTGATCCTGTGCTGCTAAGAAATGCTTATGCATACGTAATCATAACACCTCAGAGAAAAAGGTGGCACACAGTCACAAAAAAGACAACTGGGAAAAGTAGAAAAATAACAGGGATACTAAATCCCTAAACTCTGAATCCTTGGAAGTGTTTCTAAATCTGGAGGATGAAGGACATAGATGTCTGACGTGCTTCTGCAGCAGTATAAATAATATTCAGTCCCACTCATAATAAAGCCAACCAGGTAAATTCCAGATTTCAATTATACAGTTGACAAAGAAGAGTTGTCCACCACATTAATGATATTAATATTTTTGGGTTTTGGGTCTTTGTGCACTGTACATCCATCTAAAGGTCTCAAATATGGTTGCAATTATGTATTTTAGCATAAAGAAAACTTACTGTTTTAGGTGAACGGGGTATTTGTATCTTTACAACAATTTAACATTAAAACACATTCTTTCTCCAAACTAAATTAAACGCATGTTGAAATTAGCCATATCTCCCCATTTATTGTACACAAAAAACACTTTATTTGAGACTGTAATGCTCAAATAAAGCTCGTGAAGTCTTGGCCACTGAGAATGGCTTGGCGAAATCACTTAATTCATTCATTTTTTAAAAGATCACATGAGGAAAACTCATCATATATGACTCATCATATATGCTTATAAAAGCATATATGATGAATTATTTATGACTGAGCTACATTGCAGTGTTGAAAAAACTGAACAAAAGCAAACCAAAAACTTTAGGTTTTAAGCTGCTAACTAAACCCATCCGTGAATTTTGTGAAGCATTCGTTGGTAATGGAAGTTATGATTCATGTAGAACTTGTGATTGAAAATTTTTATATTGTTGTTTTACTGTCTTTACTCTGTGTAGAACCACCAACAATTAAAGAGACCCGACAGCACTAATACCTCTCTGGGAATGTGACCATGGTACCAGCCATGGCTCCGGATGTCAGCAGAGCTCAGCTTCAACTCCTCTTCCAGTTCTTTACGAAGTTTCTCCGGAGGAGACTCCAGCAGGTATTTCTCCTTTGAAAACTGTGACAAATCAGAGACAAAAGAAATATGTCAGTCCAGGTGTAACTGGTCAGACAATACTTATATAGATGTAAACAAAAAAAAGGCGCTAAAATTTGTCAGCTTTTGCCAAATGACAAAGACTGCAAAGCAAGTATGCATAAAAATATAAATGAACTTTAAAAAATTAAACAAAAAATAAGATTCACATGCAAATAGTTATAACAGTGATAACTGTTGTTTGCAGCCACACAAACACATTTTAGGTATTTAAATACAAATAGTCACAAAACACAAACACCTGTGCCACAGAAGGCAGCGCTGCAGGGAAGCATCACAACGTACAAAAGGACGCACACACCCACTTCTTCAATCCACACAAAAAACTAAAATACCACAAACAATAAACTAAGAGAAAATCTGTTGAGGAACAAGTTAATTGTTTGTTGTTCATACACAATGCAGGGACAGAATTTCACTCGTTAAGTCTCGGCTACTGAGAATGGCTTGGCGAAATTACCGGCCCTGTAATAAAAGTACAATACAGATACTTAAAATTTTATTCCAGTTTAAGATGCACTGAGAAATTGGCTCTTGACTATAAATGGATGATTTTTAGCTTGTTTTAAGAAACTCAACAACACTGCCTTTTTCAGTCATGTAAACCACTACCAAGCTGCTCTCACAAAAACTGTCTTCAACACAGACAGTGAAAAAAGTTATCAGTATCAAGGATGTGTTTAGAATGAGGCCGGAGGAAGCACAGAGATGTTAATCTCTATGGCATGTCAGACATGTCTGCCAGTCTGGCTGCAAGAGCAAGACATTGAACAGAAATACAGCAATGTTGATCTATTTTATCCTCTGGAGCCTTCAATGTTCTAACACTGACATTATTTTTTGCAAATCTCATAGTTAAAGTAGTACATGGCCATGTCAGCACTGCAATCTGTACTAACTGCTAATATAAAATGCTGTAAACAGTTTGCAACACAGTTTTAGGATATTAGTAAAACCCTGCTTTACAGCAAATGCTCTCAGTGACATCACTTCTCAGCGATGTGGTCATATAAACACTTATTGCTCACGGTAAGAAAGCTGGACAGAAAATATTTTGAATGCTGTTTTTGAAATATCAGTTCTTCAAGAGAAATTATAATTTACTAAAGCCAGACCTCAGAAATTGGCCAGAAAATTCTGACTGTTGCATCTCTTAATATGGTTCACAAATGATCACCAAAAGGAAAAACTGCACACAAACACATACACACACCCCTCAGCTGTGTGAGTGTGAATCAGTAAAAATTGCAAACGTTCAGCTCATTAGGCAATGTTATTTTTTTTTCTTTGCGACCAAGGCGCTTAAAGGCTCAGGAGGTAGAGCAGGTCATCCACTAATTGAAGGGTCGGCGGTTTGATCAGCAGCTTCTTCAGTCCACATGTCAAAGTGTTCTTAGGAAGAGCCTCAATTATACACAGCCAACTAGAGTGTGTACATGGCAGAAGGGGATTTCTACAGGCAGAACAGAGGCTTTGTATGTTAATGCTTTGCTAATCAATCAGAAAGGAAATGTCTGAATGCAGCTTATTTATAAAATAATTTTCCAGAATAACTGAAAACAGTTTACTTGGGTTAGATTTACATTTTTATCCATGTTATTCATAATTCATTACCTCGCCTTCAATTTGCAATAAATCCCTTTTAATTCCTTCAAGTTCACCTAATCTGCTCTAGTGCTATTTGCATGAAGAAAAATGGGAACTCCCTAAAAGGGACCCAGAAGCCACTGTAACGACTGATGGCTGTGGAAAGATTGAGTTCATACAAGCAACCTCACATAATTAATGCACAAGGCAGGCACACACAAATATCTGTGCACACACAAACTTTGACAGAAATCTGAACCAGGATAAAAATCCACAAAGGAATAAAAAGTGAAAACAAAATCTTCATGACTGCCAGTATGAGGAGGAATGAGACTGGCGACCAGAATAAACAGTAAACAACCTTGTCGCTAGGGCTAATCTTTTCTTTTTTCCTAATATTTGCCCCAGTTATGTTGCTCTTTTCTTTTCTCCAGAACTGGTGTCATCCACTGACACACTATCAAATACACACAGTTCACACAAACAGCTTCTCTACCAAATCCTGATAAAGTTCTAGCAAGATTGTTGTCAGACTTTTCAGGGACAACACAAACAGTATGAGTAAAGATGGGAAGCTGTAATGGTACCTTTATGTACAGCGTGTTTTTTACACTGCTGCACAAGCGTCCGCATGTGATACGAGACTCGAGCACACAATCTTATCACTTTCAGGTTGCTGAGAGGCAAAATTATTAACTTCCTCCTCTCCTCTCGCCCCTCTTCTCTCCTATAATCCTCTGGGGAGAATGGAGGAATATCACCACAGAGGCGAGGTCTCCCAGATTAGATTCAAGGTGTGTGTGAGTGGGTCTGTGTGAAGGTGAGAACAGGCCAATAAAAAACAGACGGGTCAAGTGTGCCGTTATTGCTTTTTCCCCATCTCTGTGGAAACCCAAGAGGTACCTGGATTGGAACTGATGCTCAACAGTGCAGTCAATGTGTGTGTGAGTGTGTGTGCACGCACATATATATCTATATGAAGGGTTATGAGGTAAATTGAACTGTCAACATGGCTCTATTTATGACAGGTTTCATGAAATAGGCTGACATTAAAGGGGAAACACTGATGGAGAGCAGCAAACAATAGACAATAAAAGGTGACACAACAGGCATCTGTATTCTAATATGTGAAGGCAACAAAACCCACACTAAATCCTTTAGAAAAAATACTGTAGTGCAGTTCAACATCTATGAGGTGTTGTTTCTGCAATGACATGGTTGGTACCCAAGTATTTGAAATGCTCACAACCTTTAACTTTACAAAACAAGGTTTTGGGTCAAGCAGGCTTAAAAGTTATTGACCTTTGAAATGGTCCAGATTCAAATTTTGGCTCATAATATACAAAATTACATTTTTTTCTGTCTGTACATTTAAATCTTCAAAGTTACATCTTCAGTTTGTGAATTTGATCTTTACCTGAAAATGTATCCATTTAGGTGCAAATGTATTCACTTTCTGGCAGACGTAGGTGTAAAGTAATCATGTCTTTGCTGTATAAAAGTAACATTTTCAAGTGGTCCAGCCAAAGGCCCAGATTGAATAACAATGAAAATGTTCAGCAAATCCAAGACGAGTTTGGAAATGCTGTCTTACTATTAATTGCTAAACATGTTCTTTAAACATGTTTAAAGAAAATATAAATAAAATTAAAAAGTGATCATCAGTTTACAATATTTTAGTATGTCATTTAATAAATGCTTGTATCATTTAATTTTTTAGGAAAAAGAAACATTTTAACTCAGTGAAAATGATTTTTAATCTAGATCTGGTAAGGGTGTGAATAATTTTGAGCTAAACTTTAATATCAAAAGAAATATGCAAGTTAGTATGGCCAATATTAGCTAGGCTGGATACTAGAAAGAACAGTAAGATAATTTAATCTGTTTTTCAATTTGCCATTAGATTGCATTCAATTTAGGTGTGTTATCACTCCCAGATCAGTGACTTTGAGACAAACTGGATCTAAAGTTGTAGGGAGAAGCAGAAGAAGATGATGAGCAAGGACAGTTCTTAAATGCTGAGAAAGAGAGTAAAACATCTCTTTCAGAAGAATATATTACCCCATGGCAAAAGTGGAACAATGGGAATAAGTAGAATGGGAGTCAGTGACAATGACTAATGTGATGTTTTTATTGCAGTTACAAAGACGGCGAGGATACCCTTTACTATCCTGACTGCTTAGTCTCAATTCTCAAGGTGTATGTACTTCCCTTTTTACTTTTAGCAGTAGATCTTCCTGTGCCACATTTATTAGATTGTTTTTACCATGTCCAAAGATTTGCTTTTTAGTGTGTGGCAAAAGCTTTTTTAACTTTACCAAATGGTGGAAAAGATCAACTGATCATTATGGTTAAAAGTTGTGGAAACAACACAGTGTGGTGGAAGATGTTTCACCCCTTCACTATTTCATTTATTTACATTTTGGTCATTTCTGATTTGACAATTATGAACAAAAAGGAAGAACCATTCAAGAGACATTTCACATTAAAGCAACATCTAAAGTAATTTTCTATAATTTATTAATAGTTTACTGTAATTAAATATTTCTTAAATAAACATGATTGTCAGAAGGTAATTTGATTTAATCAGGGACAATCTGTCATAAAAATAACCAAAACCAATAGGATCAGAGAAAATATAAAGTCTTTAGAAAATATTACACTTAAATTAGCATATTTGACATGCAAGTACTGTTATGATTACTTCTTTCCACAATACATAAGTATATACATATAAAAGCTCAAGGAACACCACAGGCTTTTATGTACGCTCTAATGGCTGTTACGTACATTTTGAACATGACCAGAATAGCTTCAAAGTTGAGCATTATGTCACTATCATATAAAAATATTAAAGTTTTTATTGATGTTGCATGCATGAGTTCACTCAGTCACTGGCCTTTTCTTGTTGATGAGTTGCACCAAACAAGGGAATGAGCACAATTCATTAAGAGAATATGTAAGAGTTGCAGGTATAGATTCAGTAACACAATATCCCCAAAGGGCAGTTAAAAGCATCATGGTGAGCTCCAGAAAACGGTTAAATTAGGAGCAGACATGAAAACAGGCGCAGAGGAAAACAGGCGCATGAGCACAGCAGGAACTCTCCTCTACAGAGACATGAATAAAGTCAACATAAAGACAAGACATCAAACATTCAGGAGGACACAGAGGCAGACAGACAGACAGACAACAGAAACTCATTAATGTAGACAGGGAGGCAGACATGGAGGAAGACAGGTAGCCCATTAGCAGATGAGAGGGAGTTTAGGCAATTTAGCAGCTGATGCAGGACTTTTTTTCCCTAGGGAGGGTGAATGGAGTGAAAGGGATTGGTGTATGTGTGCGCGCGCACAATGACAATGTGTTTTGGTGTGCATCTTTTGATGCATCTCTATGTGTATGTGCATATCTGTGAGATCTACAAAGATAAGTCTGGTATTTTTAGGGCACCTGAGAGAAAACACCAACAGGTAACAACAAGCGACAACAGAGAGAGCCAGAAACTATGACAAGAGGTTTAGCAGGTTAGCACACGTGTGAAAATGAATTAAAGATAACATAGTGTGATCCATCACCTAATTTACACCAACATTCACTTTAGACTACTGTTCTCACTGCAGGCCAATTACACGGTTTTGTCTCATGGCTTTTACACTTGTTCCAAGTGAAAATTATCACTATCACTCAAAATCACGAAGTAAAAAAAACCGGAACCACCTAAACAGAAAATAAATGAAAGGGATGATAATGGGGAGAAATTCAAAATACATGCACATATTTATGCATATATTACACACCCTTCTTGGTATGTTGTATGCAGTGACGTGCGGTGAGGTTCATGGCTGATGAGGCACTGACTTAATCAAAAATAATAAGACCCCCTGCATGTTATACACCGTGTTCCAAATCATCATGCAATTGATATTTTCTCAGACTTTCATAAATGGTCAATGCAAATGATGGCCAGTATAATTTTCAAGTCATGAACTATTACAGTATAAATCAAATTTTACTGAACAACGCTCCCCATGAGAACAGTATTTTTTTTTAAATAAAAAACTCAAAATGCACTGTTCCAAATTATTATGCACAGCAGATTTTCTAAACATTTTATGGACTGCAAACAGTCATTCTTTGAATGTGCAGCATTAAGTGGTCACATGTACTGAAATCAAAAGCTATTTCAATCAAAAACATCTTAACAGACTGAGTTACATGTTAACATAGGACCCCTTCTCTGCCATTTCTGATCGCTCCTCTGCACACGAAACACGTTACACACAGGTGGTGACAACAAGCACTGTACCGTATCAGCTCAGAGTATAAGTATCAGATATCTGTTATTTAATGTCTTTGATTATGTTAGTCAGCCCCCCAGTGAGACATGTTAAGTATGTCTTGACACACCTATATAATGTAAGTAATTATGTAGGTATTATTTAGGCTGCTATTGTTTGTTGGGGTTTTTTTTACGCTTTTTTAAAGTACTTTTGTGTGCCTTTCTCAGAACTGCACTGTGGGAAGTACACATTATTCTGTCTAATCAGGTTTCTTCTCTAATAGAAATATTTTATTTTCTATGTGGCTCACAGTAAAGGCTATCAATAAGTCATATCACAGCAGTGAGAAAACATCCTAACATTACCATAGAATTTTGAGAAACTATGCCACAAGAAAACAATGCTAGCAAGAATGTTTCTTGAAAACTAACTACATGTGTCAAATAAGGTATGTTAGCAGAAACACATAAAAACTTTGTGTAACGTAGGTGACAGCATCAGTTTTTAAACCTAGCTAATGTTGCAGATCATGGCTCCTTGCACAGAAACTCCACTTGGGGCTAAACTTCTGTAGATGTGAAGAATTTGATGAACTTGATGTTTATTTTTTTGTTGTTTGAAAATATGAAAGATAAATTTTACAGATTGCAT
>CAEFZY010071916.1:0-11759 GCA_903066815.1 Brachyrhaphis roseni
TGGTATATGCCACATTTGATGGATACTTGTGCAAGTGGTTTGCAGTTGGCTTCAAGGGTGGTCTTCCACAGTCCCATCAAGTTTGCAATGAAGGTTCTCAAGGTCCTGTTGATGTTGTACATCTCTAAGCATTCGATGATCCAAGTGTGTGGCATTGAGTCATAGGCTTTCTTGTAATCAATCCACGCCGTGCACAGGTTGGTGTGTCTGGTTTTGGTGTGTATATATATATATATATATATATTCCCCTCTCGCCCACATATATATATATATATATATATATATATTCTTATTTTCATAGATCGAAAAATATATGCAAGGATGTAAAGAATCAGTGCCCCATTGTACTATCAGCTGTTTTACAGCACTGCTTCTTCATTTGTTCGGTTTTCTTTACAAATCTTTATTCCAAACATAGAGACTTTGTGGACAAAAGATCCCAGATGTTTTTGCTGCTTTCTACTTTGACTCAAACATCTGGTTTACATTCAAAACTGTTTCTCTGCATTGCCAACACATGGAAGAGATCAGGTGGCCTTAGAGTGTTGATGAAATATCTCTTTTCTTGTGCAACTTCCTCAGACATTACGGCCAATGTAGAGAAGCAGAAAGAATCTGTAGCCGTATATGTGTGCATGTATGTGAGCCAGCATGCAGACAAAGAGAGGAAACGCAGGTTTTTCAGGTTTAGGGTTTTGTTTTTGCCTGATGATTTCCGGAGTTGCACTGCAGGCAGTGGACAACATGGAGGGAAATATGACAGCTTCTGAGGTGAGACATTCATTGGTCAAAAACCTAGAATGTGTATTTTGTAGAGCGTTTTCTTACAGGGTTCGACTATCATGTAGTCAAGTGTTCAATTTTTATGCAGTTGAGATACTGTCAGTTAAAATTTAGTGGTCACAGTTTCTCTTAACTAGCTCCAGTTTACATCATGGGAGGATACATGTACATAAAGCTTAATTATCATTATGTATCCACAGGTTTTCAAAAACAGTTTCAGACCTTTTTCAAGAGACTGACTATATTTTTGGTCAATCTGTTGTACAAGAAGGTTTAAACAGAAAGTGTCATGGAGTATTAACAGAAATTATTAGTTAAATTTAGTACCTTTTTATTAAAATAGCGTTTTACTGTTTGTAATGTTTATTTATTTTCACAGAGATAATGTACAGGCCGATGGAAATGAACTATGACTTAACAGATTATGAAATGGTGAAAAGCCAGTTTAATATTTCATTACATACATGTGTGGTAAGTCATTATTCAGATCTCACTAAAACCAAACAAACCAAACTACAAACCAACAGACAGTTCATAAAATAATTTTCCTATCACAATATTTTTTTACACCAACACAACTTCGTTAATTGAACTAAGAATTCTACATTTACCAAATGCAAAAGTCCAATAGAGAGGAAGAAACACAGAGAGTCTACCTTCTTTGACTTAGAGATAATTCTCTTTGGAAACAGGTATGAGATTATTGTTGTTGTAAATTGGGACTCGTTAACACGTGTAGCAAATCACATGTTAGCAACTCAAGGAGCTTGGGTTTCTACATGTGGAAGACAAGATACTGAACACAAAGTAAAGCATCAGGATGAGGAGCTTTGAAAAATCATGCCTGGAGTCTTAATTTTCGATTTGCCAATTTTAAACAGCTTTAATATCGGTTCATTGTATCAATGGCTCAGGCCACAGACTACTTAGGGAAGGTGATACAGTACATATAACAGAACTCACTCTACTTTCTTAGAGACAGACATACTAGCTGTGTCCCCATTATAAATGTGAACTTTTGTCAATATTCTGCTAATGTTAAAAAACAACAAAAAAAACCAGACAATTTCACAATTGCAGTGCTTCCATCAAATAAGAAACGCAATTAAAATCACACGAGACTAAGTTTTGTTCAAGTGACAAGTCATTAATAAACAAGGCCTGAGCTCCTTGGTCAAAGACACTCTGAGAATTCCTTATTAACTGAGACGCCTCGCTCTGCCGCGCCTTGCTCATGGGACTGGAGGAGAATACTTTGGCAGAACACTAGCAGTCCAGGATGGGACGTGCTGAACTTGGTGTGCAGAGAGACATCGAGACGCTGCTTAAGTGGTTAAAAACACGCAAATTCTTCATCTCTGGTTTCAACAGAATAAGGATGTGGACAGATGAATGCTGACATCACCTACAATATTGACAGCAAAGTTAAGATATAATTATTTATGTCATTAATATATTCCAGCCAACTGCTTCATCATCCATTTGCCAAAGTACATGTCGCGTAACAGTATCCACAGTCACATTTCAGTTTGGTAAAAGCTTTCAGAGAGAAAGAGTTGGAAAACCACACACTAATTTTCCAGCACTATACCTAGATTTGTATGACTTATCCACTCCTGCTGTCCCTATGCAATATGGAATGCCATCTACAAAATGAGCCCTTCTACAAAACACATCTCTGTCCATTCATTTGACCATAGTTTCAAATTAATAAAACGTTGGAGGTAGTCTTTTGATATTATGAGTTTTCATTGCCCCTTTGCTGTTTTTAAAACCTTTAGATAAAAAAAGAGAACGGGTTTCTCCTTGCATCTTTTAAATCAAGAGGTCTCAAAAGCTTAGGCAAGATAGAAAGGTCACCTGATTGGAGTTGGGACTCACTAGAACCTTTTCATGTCCAATTATAAATTGTAAATGGTCCAGATCAACAAACTGATGCTGTGGAGCTCTCTGGAGCCGAGCTAACAGTCTCTCCATGACTTCTGTCCAAATCACAGATGGCTGTAATGAAAACACATAATAATCATTGTTAGGCTGGGCCACCCTATAAATTCCTTTAAACAAAAAGTCATTCTGGAACATAGTGATTCTTAAATAATGCTTCAAAAACAAGATCACAATACAGTGGGCTTTTCCCTCTGGGAACAAAAATAGTGGAAAATAATAAAAGCAAACAATAAAAGGTTGCAGTATTCTAAATCTCAACTCTCTCAATGCAATTAAATCATGGAAATCAATCAATACCAAAGACGTGTAACAACCACATTTAGATTTTGATGCCTGCAAGACATTCAGAAAAAAGTTTGAACAGAGCCATGTTCACCGCTGTGTTACATCTCCTTTAAACAACACTCAGCGTTTCGGAGCAATAATTGTTGAAATCTTATAGGTGGAATCCTTTCCCATTCTTTCTTGATGTACTACTACAGTAAATAACGCACCAGACATTTTCAGTGGGAGACAAGTCTGGACTGCAGGCAGGCCAATCTAGTACCTGCGCTGTTTCACTGTGAAGTAATGGCTCTGTTATAAGACATGCAGAATAAGGCTTATTGTATTGTTCATCATTCCTTCAGCCAAAACCTTATTTGTTGACTCTGCAGAACAACCTGAAATCTCCTGTCATGAATTGTCTTCAGGAAACCATCCGTCACTCCTCGTCTCTGTGTGCTGGAGAGCAACAATATATTGAGAGGAGAAAAGAAATTGTTCTACAGGCATTGAACAATCTGCAGATCAACTGTAATGCGGTAAGATAGACATATCTACACTTCTCTTTATTTTATTTTTGTCAGAAATTCTGGCTTATATATGACAGTTAGACAGGAAAGTGGATTGAGAGAGAAGGGGAAGACATGCAACAAGGGTCATCAACCTGTGACAGCCTCCAAACATGTGTCATGCTTTACCCCTGCGCCACCACACTGAGCAAGTGTTTGTAGTTTTATGTACATAAGAAGAGGAAAGACTGTTTTAATTATTTACATAAGAAGAGGAAAGACTGCTTTAATTATTTAAAGTGTTTCTTTTTATTTTTCTAATAAAAAGAAATATATATATTATATAAGTTTGATCAAATTTTACTGGCATAATTGACTGGGGGTTTGAGAAGACAGAGAAGAGCACAGAAAGCACCAATGTGCCTGTCCAGGAGAACTATCTATGTCAAAGAAAACATGATGAGTTAATGGTCAACAGTAGCTGCTTTAGTGGCTTCATGGAGGATAGAAATACAGCTAAAGATATAAACTCTGAGCCAATTTTAAAGACTACATGGTAAAAGACAGCTCAGACAGCGAGTTACAGGAAGACCTAATTCAACAACAGCCAGATGAGGTCTGACACAGTCAGGTTCGTCATCTATAGGAAGAGAAGATGAGGTTGTTTAAGGGCAGTAGAAGAAAGAGTTTAAAATCCAGGGTGCAGAAACATTACTTAACAGTAGTATATCTTGGGTCACATTATCTGTTGTTCACAAACATTGCTAATACACCTGCTTTTGCTGTTCCTCTTCTCATATGACTAGAAAGCTGAATAAGAAAGGCAGAGATCCTTCAGCCACGTCTTCGTCAAGCACAAAATTCTGCAGTCTCAATTTTCTGGCCTTTGTTCATTCAGTTCACCTGCCAAAGGTCTCTTGATGCCCATTCTGATCAGTGGAGATGATTCATTCTAAAATAAAGAAAAAAATGAGCATTTTTAGTTTAAAGTAATTTGCAATCAGAACAACCAACTTGTCTAATTCTCTGGTTTCTCTTTCCAGGATTTAGTCCCTCACATTGCCCTGGTGGCTTCTGGTGGGGGTCAGAGGGCAGCTGTGAGTGTGATAGGCTTCCTGTATCAGCTGGAAAAGGAAGCCATGCTGGACACTTTGCTTTACATAGGAGGAGTTTCTGGGTCAACATGGTAACAAAACAAATTAGCCATAATTACACTACATGCTGGTCAAATGCTAGAAACCAGTGACTGGATCTCACATAGAATGGAACTGGGAAAAAAAAGCAATGTAGAAACAGAGATGAAAAACAGAAAACCTTTACTGAACAACCAGGGACATATTTCAATTCTTAGCAGACTTAGAACTGCAGAACATAACTTTTAGAAAAGTATGGTTTTTATGTGCTTGCCACCATGTCCTGATAGTATAACATGAAACAGACAATCCAGCTCCTCTGCCTCCCTGTGGTCCTACAGCCATTTGCAGAAATACACTGCTTCCAGAAACAACCAATCACAGCCAAGAGGAGGCTCTTAGTGCCATCTATCTCGCTCCTGTACGTCCTGCTTTCAAACACCGTCCATTTCTGCTCATACATAGACCTGATTGATGGCGCTCTGCTACTCTGAATGCTGTCAGTAACACTACCAGACCCACAGAGCCAGCCTTTCTGGATATCGATGAATAACATAATGGAAACACTTACAGCATGCAGGGCAGTGGTCCCTGAGGTCAGCTGCCAGAGGCTTTACAGCCTCATGATGGTGAACAAAGGATGGTGGCGTTTTCCACATCATCGTCTAACATCATGAGCTCCAAGTCCTTTGACTCTGCCAAAACCTTGTCCCTATGTACCTCCAGAATTGGTTGAGAACTTGCAAGGTCATCACAAATCTCATCTGTCTGTATTAGTGGGAATGTTGGGGGCATTAGACCTCAGGCCAGTTGTAGTGAGTGGCTATACCTCAGCTTGATATTGGTAATTTCTGCTTGGTCAATCAATTTATGATAGTTCTGCTAGTTACTTTCCATAATTTAGTTAATGATCAAATATAAACATTGTTTCATGTAGACCACACTTTATTTAAGAGCACCGAATGGAAGGCAGCTGTGAGTCTGAAATAAATATAAATAAGTTATTTATATTTTTGTGGTTTTACAACATTTCTAAGCGCGAGGCTTTTTCTTGACTCCCGTGTGCCTGCCGCTCATCCTCTTCATGTTGTCAGGTCAATGGCCTTCCTGTACAACGACCCTCAGTGGAGCTCCAACATGGATGAAGTGGTGTCCAAGCTGTTGGGTCCTGGGGTGGAGCTGGAGCACGCTGTGGCCTGGTTGGCTGAAATGTCCAAGGAGGAGCATTTCTCTCTCACTGACATCTGGGGGGTTCTAACCTCTGCTGGCATCATGAAACAGGTTAAACAGGCGCAGCACGGAGCTTAGACATTCATCAGATGTGATGATTCCTCAAAAAAACATCTTGTACTTTATCAGATGGATAAACGCCGTCTTTCAGAGGAGGCCAGCAGGAACACCACCAACCCCTACCCCGTCTACTGTGCTCTAGAGAAACACTGCTACTCACACGGGCCGCTACAAGGTACACACTTTCATCTGCGTCAACCGAGGGGTTTACATGAATAAAGTCAAAAGGGTAACATTTTATTTGACGGAGTGTGCATAAGACTGACATGACACTTTCATAAGCATGACAGAACACCTGTCATGAAGACGAAGGAGTCTTTATCAATGTTTCAACTGTTGTCATGAAGTGTCAATCCATAAGTAATGACATATAATGCAAAGTCGACCATTTTAATAGACTCTGTTCGTTAGGTAAATGGTTTGAGGTGAGCCCTCATGAGGCAGGATTCACAGAGTTGAACCTTTTTGTTGAAACGTCACTGTTGGGCAGCAAGTTTCGCAACGGAGAGCTGATGGAGAAGAAACCAGAGATGGACATGATCAGGCTACAGGGTGAGCTTCACAGTCACTGTGCATTATATACAAACTCAACTGTCATCACAATGCCTATCTATACAACATCTCAGTTACAAAGCGCTATTTTGATGGCCGTCAATATTTCTAGTTGCACACATCTGAGTTATGTATGCAAATAGTACAATTCCATGGAACAGGATTCAATTTCTTACAATTTTTTAAATATTTGCTTTTTTGACCTGGTCACACATTTAGGACCATCAAACTAATTTCAATATCAAAAATAACCTGATTAAGCAAAAAAATTAGTTTATAACTAAAGATGTCATTTATTAAAACAATCTGGCTCAGTGTGGAAAAAGGAATTGCAGTTGTTGTGAAAAGAAGAACAAACTGAAAGATCAACCTCATCATTAAAAAATCGCTTATTTCAATTCCAGTAGTTACATCCTGTTTTATAAAATTTACTCAATCAAAAAGCTCTGAAGACTGCTGGACCTGGTGGGGACCAAAGCCCTGTCCTAATACTACTAAAATACATATAGAAGCAAAACAATCCCAGCATCTAGGATGACCACAAATTGTTTCCTTCATTCATAAATACATATATTTTTTTAACTGTGCAGGAGTTTTAGGCTGTGCACTGGCTCATGAGGAAGTTATCAGGGATGTGATCCCTCCCTGGCTTGATGGTAATCACCACTGGAAACATATTCCTAGTAAATTCATGTTGGCTTTCTGACCTAACTCGTTTTCTTTGTGCTTCTGTTTCAGTGCCCGCAGATGATGTAACCAAGGAATACCTGCGTTTGTACAACGTGCTCAGAAACTTGATAACTCTCACCTCAAGCACCATTCAGGATCCTACTGCCCTGTCTGAGCTCGACAAGTTGCAGAAAATCCTACATGGTATGAAAAATATGAATTTCATCTAAATTGGTGTGTTTCTATTCAGCAAATTTGTTTTTGTAATATACGGTCAATGGAAACGCAGGTAGTGCTGATTGGAGAAGAGCTAGTCTTTCTTTGATTTGTAACAGGATATCGATGCAGCAAATTCTTGTTTTTATTTCTTACTGTGCCTGTTCTAATGCTTTTTTTCAAGACAAGGTGCATCATAATGAGTCAGTTCTGCTGGAGTCGCTGAGTCCAGAAGAAAGAAAAAATCTGTTCCAGCAGTGGAGTCTTGGCCTGGTGAAGGCAGTGGAGGTCTGGGGCCAAAGTTTGGAGGATGGAGCTTTCAAAACATCAGGTGTGTGTTCTATAGACCTGAAGCACAGGCAGGGGTTACTGGACAGAAAAGTTTAATTTAACAAAACTTTGTTTCTGTGCTTTTTCTCCAGTTTCTTTCCTTACAAAGCGAGTCCTTCCTCTTATTTTGAAGTGGGAGTGGGGAACAACCAGCAACTTCCTCTATCGGTTCCAGAGTGAGTGGACAGACCTCTAGAGCACAGATGTTCAGCTAGCCTGCATTAAGACAAACAAATAAACAAACAAACAAGAGTTTGGACATTTTCAAGTGAGGTTCTGTGACGTCATTATCTGCTCCTACCTGTGGATAGATGTTGTGTTGTGTGTGGTGTACACAGGGTCGCTTGCTCCCACCACAAATATTTATTATCTTTGCAACAGACTCACTGTGGAATATCTTTATGCAGCAGGTTAGAGAACTATTACAAATAACTCCGTACAACGCTATGTCAAAGATTTTAAGCAAACTGCATACTTCTATTTCACTGGTCATCCCTCAACACTGTCTCCCACGTGACAAATCCAGCTATGTTTTCACCAAAAAAAGCTGAAAAATATATAAACATCTCAGCGAAAAAAGATAAATTTTAGCATTTGTTCAGGTAAAATTCAGCTACATTCTTTAGAAGACACAACCAGTGTATGAACAAAATAATAGCTTCACCAGAAGAAAAGCAACATTTTAAAACCATTCAGCCAGAGTCCAGAATTAAATATGACTAAAATAATCTGTGGAAGACCTGACGAGTGCTGTAGACTAGACACATCTTCGGAAACTCTTCCCAGTTTGAGTTACTTCCCAAACAGTTTGAGTTACTGAAACATTTGATCTACATTTGAGGTTTATCCAGCATTTTTTAAATCAATTGAAATTTGGTCTCTTTACGAAACACTGAGTTCCTTTAAATCGAAACTAAAACCGCTCGTTTAGCGTTGCCTTTGATTCATAACTGGAACATTGATAGATATATTTGATGTCTGTTTGCTCGATAATGGCATTAGACAAAATATAATGTGCATTAATTGTTTTATAATTGGTTACTGTATGATGTTTTTATGGTGCAAAGCACACTGAACTGCCTTGTTGCTGAAATGTGCTGTACTAATAAACTCGGCTTTTACAAATTCCTAACTTCTGTTTCTCACAGATGATTCAGTTCCTGATTGTCTCCAGACTAAAGAAGAATTTCACCTGATCGATGCAGGACTGCTGATCAACATGGCCTACCCGTCATTCCTAGGAGAGAAGAGAGACATCGACCTCATCATTGCACCAGAGTCTAGTGCTGGAATTATGTTTGAGGTGCTCAAAATTTTATGTAAACACTTGTAAACAATTAAAATTATATGCTTGCACAGGTAAAAATGAAAATGGTGTCCCAACACAACACCGACAACAGGGCAGAACATGCTCAGCCCTCTAAATCAGTCAAGTTCTCCAGAGTCCTGCTAATCTCCTCAGTATTTGACACAGACATGTCTTCTATGAAGCAGCTCTGATCACAGGCTGAACAGTTGGTTGGAGCATAAAGTGTATGTTGCTGCTAATAGAGGATATAAGATATCATGGCCCCTCAACTGGACAATTTCAAATGTTTTCTGATGTTCGAAATAGTTTCTGCAGACAAACTAACCTCAGTTTTCAGCCGCAGTGGGCTTTGATGGCAAATCCGTCTAGTAAGATATATGTGGCATATTCTGGCAGCTCAGAATAAAACACCTTCTCCAGATGTCCCAAAGATAAAGAACTGTAACGGTCTGGCGGCTTTTCTGATCTCAGCGTTCTTCTGTGTAACATCGCAGGAAGTGGGTATAGAAATGATGTCTGATTTGTTTACTTAGTAAACACGTATACTCAACAATTATACTTGGATATGGAGCCAGAGACATACTAGTTCACTTACCACAACACAAGCAATCCTGTCAACATAGAATATTATTTTTTTTGTACTAAATTCATAGTCCTTTACTTATTTCTGTCAACAAGAGCAGTGAACATGTTTGAAAACAGAGAGAGTAAACCTAATGAGTCTCTACCTGAAGTCAGGCTGAGAAAACATTTTATAGATGTTAAAAAAACATGAAATCACAGTAGACTGACAGGTTGGTTGAAGTTGAGAGAATGGACTGGATCACAGCTGGCATAGTAGATGGTGAACTGAAATTAGAGTAAAACTAAAAAAAATATAAAAATACAAGCCAAAGTTAAAAAAAAAATAAAATAAAATAAAAATTATCTTGTAACTACTGGGGATGTGGTTGAGGAGGGTCACTGTGGATTAAACTGCCTGGTCTGTGACAACAACACAATTACTTTTTCTGTGGGATTTTACATTAATGAAAAAAAGTAAATTTGGTAATATCACATTGTGTTTCTTCCTATCAACACTTTCAAGTTGTCTAAAATGACCCAAATCTTTTAGATTTTTTAAAATAAAGTCCCTGAAAGCTGTAAGCACTGAGGCCCAGTATAGCGCCACTGATCTTTCTACTCCTGCTTCCTTTTACAGACTCTGATTCTTGCCAGGGACTATGCAGCTGAAGTGAATAAACCCTTCCCACAGGTAGATAATAAAATCCTGGAGGAGAGCGACTGGCCGAAGGACTGCTACGTCTTTGAGGGAAAAGAAAAGGAGCCGACCATCATCTACATGCCGCTTTTCAACCAGCAAAACTGCAAAGGTTTGATCTGTCAGCCTTAACTGATTAGTCGAGTTTAGTAGCATTACACTCTCGTCCCTATTAGTCATGCTCGTTCCAAACCTGCACCTTTCATGGAAGAGCGGCAAGAAGAAATCCTCTGCCGAAACAAAGAGCCATAATAACTCCCACATGGTTTGTGTAGTTTGCCACAAACCATGTAAGGCACATAGAGAACATGTAGAAGAAGGTTTTCTTAATGGATGTGCAAATTTTCCATCTGTCAATGGACAGCAGGTAGATGGAAGGAACTGCGGTTGCAAAAGATGATGCCACAAAGAAATGACTGAGAGGGTCTGAACGTAAATGTGCGTTTTCTATTAAATCGACTTTTTTTTAGCTTTACATCAACTTATAATGTTTTTATTCCTCTTCAAAAACATGCCCGGAATGTTGTCTTGATTGTTTCATGCATGTTTGAGAAATCCTTTGATCTCCAATTTACAAAGGCACATTTTTAAGTCATATTTGATATATAAATATATACATACACATCTCTAGAAGCTCTGATTTTACTCTTCATAGGTCTATGTTTGAGTAAAATTAACGTTGTTTTTTATTTTATGAACTACTGACAAAATTTAGTATTTATTTGAAGAAAATGAGAAATGGTCAAAATAACGACAAAAAAATACAACTCTCAAATAATGCAAAGAAAACAAGTTCATATTCATTTAGAAACAACAATACTAACATTTTAACTCAGGAAGAGTTCAGAATAAATATTTGGTGGAATAAAAATGAGGTTTTCAGTGGGGTTCAGTGCAGTGGTCACTTCATTTTCTTCCAGAGCTGCATACATATGTTGATAACAGTTGAAAGTAGCAGAGTTACTTGATTGTGCTATAAAATGTCACTATATGGCCGGAAAACAAATTTCACTGCCCCTTTAAATAAATATTTCAAAACATTTTAAAATACACTGTATAATTCCCTCCCCCTTCACAGGGATGTATCGCTGTGTGTTGGTCTGTCACATGAAATCCTGATCAAAGACATTGGAAGTTTGTGTTTCTAAATTGACAAAATGTGTCTGGAGCCATTTGTCAAATTCCAGAGCAGGTCTTTAGTAGACAAGACGATCTCTGTGTCAGTTCAGCTCACCGTCTGTGTGAATGTCCTCTAAAGCGAGGGATAATGTTCAGGGTGAAGGTAAGGGTGCTGACTAAATGTCTCCATGGGCGTAGGTTTGGGTATGGACGGTCGTGACATGTCACGAGTCACGACCAATATTCAAGGGATATAAAATAGTCCCGACCAATTTTTGCCATATTAATTAAAAAAAATATATATATATATATGTATTTTTTAACAAAAACAAAATAAATAAACGAAAATCTACATTGATTAGTTTAATATTTCAATA
>CAEFZY010071917.1:0-31547 GCA_903066815.1 Brachyrhaphis roseni
ACAGTTCAACAACAAAAATGGCAGAGAACCCCTACCAGCTTCCACTGTGAAAAGAAAACACAATTTTAGTTAAACACTTTGTCACAATATGCTCACAGCAAAATCATTCACGTCCCCACAACAGTCAAGATCACATCAGATCAGGGCCCAAGGACAAAAGGGATCTGACATCTCTGGCATGAAGCTCTTAATGGGGTGGCTGACGAGCTCCAACACATTGCACCTGTAGCAGGCAGGTAGAGCTGAAACACAAAGAGGGAGCGCTCTCATAAAGAGAGCCCCTAGAGGTCAGTGACCGTAACAACATCATATATGGAATCTTTATATTTGATACAGATTCTCTTTATTCGAAATAAAGAAAGCTCCACATTTTCACTGGTGCTGTAGCCCCCCCTGGAGAGCTCATAGGAAATGTCAGCTTATTTTCCTTTTCATTGAAGATAATATTCTTTAATATTGTGGTGACATTTTTCCTCAAAAAACACAACTAATTAAAAAAAATTAAACAATAATTATGTATTGGATTAAAAGAGATCCCATCTCGCAACAGAAAATAAATTAGTATACCTATTTTCACTTCTGAAAGGAGAACATAAAGTGAAAATGGATCATTTTCTACTACCCACATTTCCAAGGACAAAATCAGCAGCTTAAGGGGAAATTGCAGATAAAACTGGAATGATTACATCATCAGTTTGGCAGCATTTCAGATATTGAAAACAGCAAACTAATGAACAATTATCGACATCGACTTATATGAAATGCTTCTATCATTATACATTTTTCAGCCATGTCGTCCAGCCCTAAATATACTTCAATTAAAAAGCAGACTGCCACATATTCACTATCGTCTTTATTGGTGACTGTTGTATATGTGTTGCAAGAACAACACATATTATCCTGCATAGCACCTCAGAAAAATGTTTAGCTCCATCCTTAGCACCTGCAGCAAAATATCTCTGGAGCTGCCACTGGCATAACTCAACATCCACTATGATTATTATACAGAATCATAAACCCTTTGGTCATTCTGCTCTAAATTAACAGGAGAACAAGTTCATTTTGACTAGTTAATTGGTTGGCTAGTTGCTCAAACTAGCCGGTATGAGCAACTAGTTCAAATAAAAAGTGTAAAAATTATTTTTTTACTTTAAGTACAAAACAAGAAGTACAAAAAGTGCTAATCGTGCTGCTTCAAATCACACGACGACGTGTGACATTAGTGATCGTTGTGCAGGAGGCCTTGAAAAAGGTAGAAGCTCTTTGTCAGCGTGCATCTGTCAATTGTTGGCATCTGTAGTTTCTCATGGCTCCTAAACTGTTCAACACGCCGCATGACCTGTGGAGTTGAAATGATGTAAACAGTTAGCAAAAGTTTCATGTACCAATCAGCATCATCATTATTACTGGTTATGTTCACTGTCTATGCTTCCTTTGGTAAAGTCTTTAAAATAAATAATTTAATTTGAGTATTTTCCAGATCTGAATAAGTTCTACATTCGCATCCGTTCGTCCTTCCGTCCACCAGTCCATCCATCAAAGTGTCACTTTTTTGAATATTTTGTATTTGAACCCTAATCTTCAAAAATGTCGTGCACTAATAACTCCTTTCAGAACTCGTGGCTTTTTTATACCTTCCTGAAAAGATCATAAATGTGTTCCTTATACGACTCTGGGGTGAAAACCTCCACAATGTATTGGATGAGGAGAGACCCACGAGCTGGTTGTCTGTACGACACAGTGTCTGAAAGAAGATGAGCAGGGATTAAAAGTAACGAAGTTACAACCATTACAATAAATTCATCTAAAGTGTCACTTTAAACCCACCAGGTGTGCATGAAAGAAGAGAAATGAAGTTTTTCTCTATGTGAACAAATTGAAGTTTGTCTGATTCCAGATCCTCAGGAATTTGAGGATCTGGAAGCAGATCAGGTTGTGGAACATGATCCGCTGTGTTTGGACTGTCGCTGACCAGAACGCTTCCTCCTTGTTCTGAAGCATAAAAAGGCAAACAGGTGAGACCATTATATTAACTCACAGTGAGCTTTAGTATCTGCAGCAGCAGATCTGAATCACCTCCTCTGCAGGCCTGTATGATGATGACCTTTGGTTTATCTCTTAGCACTGAACAGCTCTTGGAGCCCAAGTGTTTGAAAATGTTGTTGATTGGAAATTCATCTGGTTTGTCCTTTTTCCAATCAACCCCAAGAATTTTCCCCAGCATCCCATGAGACATGAGAACCACAAACACGCTGTCAGTGTGTTCTAGTTTGGGATGTTTAGTGAAGTCAATTAAAGCCTCATCAATCGCCTGGAGGAAGACAGAAAATCATGTCACCAGTTATTAAATTAATTAATCAATCAGACAATAATCTGTTTCATTTAATCTCCCATCTAGAATAAAGTACCTTTCCAGTGAGGTTTGTGTATTTCACCACCTCATAACCCAGAGTAGAAAGCAGTTTCTCCATGTTCTCCTCGTCTTTCTCTGCACCCTTTCTGTTCATTGATTCCTCAGAAAACTTGATATTAGTGATCAGCAGAGCTATGCGGTTCTTGAAGGAAGTTTGGGTCACAGGATAAACCTGAGAGATTAATGAGAAAGAGGCAAAGAAACTAAAACATAAAAGTTGATTTTAAAAAAAACTATTTGCTGTAGCCATATGCAAAGGACATGTTAAGTTAAGGTTGTTGATTATCATGTCATGTTTACTTTATTCAAAATTTGTTTCACTTGCTCAACAGCACTGTGAGAAAAATATTGACAAAATCAACCCCAAAGTAAAATAAATTATTTCCCTATATGTAAAGATATATATAAATTTGGTAATACATCCAATATAACAAAATCGTTTCACACAACTCACCTTCATGGTTTCTGTATTTACATTCTTCTTTTTTAATCAAAAGAAACGTCTCATTCATGATAACGTATTACTGACCTCTGGATCGTCCTTTTTTAACTTCCAGAACTCTTCCACGCTGGAGACTGAAGGAGTTGATCCACTCTGAGCCACCGGGCCTGCTGCAGCTAAATGATAAATAGAAATGTGTTGCTTTGAAAGAAGCATTTACATTACATTTATTAGAGCACATTTATGACTGCATTATATATTATCAGTAGCACAAACATAATTTTTTTTGAAAATGTGTGTACGCCTCTCACCTGGCTGAGCAGGCTGGACATTGGACAGACCCAACTCACAGTGCAGTGTTTTATCCACACTTTTCAGGTGACCAATCATCTTGCTGCTGGCTTCAGGTCCTTTCTTCTTCACCTTGTCGATGAGACAGCGTGCTTTATCCGCTCTGCTGTCATTCTCTTCAAGTACTGCATCCTTCTCCTCATCATTCAACACACCATCACGCAAAAGGTCATCCAGGAGTTGATTTATTGCTTCTTTGGACACCTTGTTCACAAAGAGAGGTCTGACTTTCTCAAGTTCTTTATCTGGAATTCCAAGGATACAGACACAAGTAACGCAACATGTTACAATAAATTCAGTAAAGTTACAAAAAAAATAATAATAATTAAATAGACAAGGGATACAGTGAAAAAGTTACTACAAGCACCAATATTTTAATGAGGGACAAAAACTAGAATGTATTACATATTTGCCATGAGGAAGCAGATTAATATGAAGTTTTATAGTCTAAAAGTGTACAGGAGTGTTATTTGTGTTTCAGAATACATTAGAGTTTGTGTTTTTAATGTAACAAATGTGAAATAGCTCTGAATACCTTATGTACTCTAAACAATTTTAATTAAGCTTCCAACTTGGCTGCACTCCCATAATTCGGTCTGTTTAGTTTCACAATGACTGATTTTGTTAACGGTATTGTAAACATCCTGCTGGTGCATCGTAAGCGGTAAATACTTTTAAAACCTTTAAATACATGCAGGTTGTTTATTTCTGTACCTAAAAAGTACAATCAAAGAGGGATACAACAAACAAGATTCGTCGTCAAAGTGAAACTATAAGGCGTCTCACGAGAGAAAAAAAAGAAATATAACTCAACGCTTTTGCTCTAATTGTCTAAAATCATAAACTGTACAGATCAGAGATAGTAACTAACTTCAATTCAAGTGGTTATAAGCAGGCTGACAGTTTTGGGTTTATTCGATGCGCAATGTGGCTGAAACCAATCTGACAGCCACGTCTGCAAAGTTGAAGTTGTTTGTCTCACCTGCCATTGTTCTGGCTTTTTATCCCTGGAATTTCCCGACAGAAAACGAAAAACTTAATGAAAAACTACACGGAAAACTTGAACTTGAGAACTTCCTGCTTGACTGCGGGTGGCGCGCGCTGGATGACTACCAGCTGTAATTACATTGGTGACGTCAGCAATGCAACTGTAATGATGGCGTTAGAGCTGAATGTAATGCTTATCGGTTTTTAAATATTCCTTACAGAACAATATTGTTTTTAGAAAACTTTTCTTTGACTTTATGTCTGTTTCATCCAACCAAACAAATAATAAAAAAATGATTTTAATATGGGTGAAGAGAATATTAGAAGCACATGTTTTATCAGTTAATGTTCTGCTGTTGAGACAATAAATACACATTATTTTCTTCCATGTATACTTGTTGTCCCAGTTCATTATTAGTTCTGCTGATGTCGTTGTTCATTTTATGCAGCAGCTCTGCAGCCTTGAACTTTATGTTCTGGTTATCTGAGGCTGGGTCGCAAACAACATGGGGTGGAGTTTACGCGGACGAAGTCTTCCACGTACAAAGATTTTGCAGCTATGGCAGGTAAGAAGACAGATTTTGTGGTTTAAATACAAACAACTGCTAAAGCTTCCCTCCAGTTTCCATCACGATCCTGACGTCTAGACTTGATGAGTCGTCGGATCTGTGATCTCTTATAGTGGTTCTTGTAAAGTCTGTCTTTGCCCATGTGTTACTGGGCCATGTAAGAAGCAAAACTCGACAAGAAAGTCAAGTTCAACCTAAATTAGCAGCAGATTCAGGCGAAATCAGACAAGAAATATTCATTGAGTGATAGCAAATGCGTACACAAGTTAAAAATATTTTTTTTAGAACGGACACTGTCTTTCTTCCTTTTTCTCATCGGGTCGTGTTTAGTTTCACTTTTAATAGTTTGTGAAATCCACAATTTACTTTAAGTTCAGCCAGCATCCTTTTAACTTGCTCTTACTCATCAACAAAACGTTTTATTAAAGATTTAGAAGAGAATGTGCATATAGATTTGAATGTTTCCTGAAAAGTTTGTATTTGTTTATTTGTTTATTTTTTTCATGAGGATTGTAAAAACTACACAGGCGGTTCTTGCATGAATGTGGATATGAATACAGCCCCGTACTTCTGCCCCATACAAAACCGACCACAAATATTCCTGATAAAAATCTATTCTGCAAATAATAACAGAAATATTGAAAGTTAGTCTAGTGCTCTATCATAAGGACTAAAAGGTTCATTATAACAGTTGTAGTGTTGTCTACAACAGCACAGAAAGATGTTACTTTCTGTGCTACAAGACAAAAATAAAAGTTAAAATACAATTATTTATCAGTTGAATGAATGTGGATTTTATGCAGGCATCGTTTCTGCAACAACAACCAATAAACCATTTCTGGTATCTCGTATGCATTTCAATGTAAACAGACTGATTGCAGTTTTGTAAACGCATCTTCTTTCTTTTAGCAGATCAACTCAGAGGGATTAGGCCCAACTTTGTGAACACGTCCTCCAGAGAACTAATAAATCAGCTCCTGGACGACTTGCTGCAGGACCAAGTCTTCAATGATGGGGAGAAAGACTCAATACTGGAGGAGAACAAGAGCCGTGCAGACAAGGCGCGCGCTCTCATTGATGCAGTGTGTAGGAAAGGAGATCAAGCCAGCCAGAAGATGATGATTCACTTTCAAAATAGAGATCCTACACTCTTCGCTAACCTCGGCCTACATATCTGACCAGGTACAATCCCCAGTGAATCTAAAGTGAATTATCTTCACGCACAAAAAAAACAACAAAAAAAAAAAACACACACATGCAGGTCAAAACAAAAGAACTCAATAACAATATCTTCTTTTTGTTTTTTCCAGCTGCTGTGACTTTGGAGGAAAAATTATGTGAAGTCATTCCAGAAGCAGTTGATGCCCTGCAGACTGAAAAAAAGAAATAGTCATGCATTGTTTTAAAACAATATTATCACAATAATTTTCCTCTTCCTTGATGTTTTTGTTTATGTATGTGGACTGACTTTTTTCTGCTGAGTTACACAGTAGACTGGTGTGATGAAGAAAATAAACTGTTTTGTAATAGCATGCCATTATAACATAATGTGACTTGTTTCTTTCTTTTTCAATTGTAAAGCCTGTCAACATGTTCAGGAGCAAAAATTGTAACTTAGCTTAGGTTGCATTGCACGTCTCACTTGAGGCTAGTGACTCTCGATGCATTTTGCACTAAAATGACATGAAAAAAAAATTGTTTTCAAAGACCATGCAAAAATAAAAAACATTACATTTTCATACAAGATTGAGGGGGTGTGGGGGTTGAGGAATATGATTGAGTTGTGACTTTGAAATGCAGTTTATTTAAGTGCAAAACAAGGTCACTTCACAGACAACTCAAAACTAAGTGAACTGAAAACAGAAACTCAGTGGACATTTGCCTGGGATATAGGGCAGCTTTTGTACCGATAAAATATAGAGCAATATTAAATAAAAAATATATACACACATTTGCTTATGTATTATATGACTCAATACCATTCTGGTATTTTTGTTTTACATATATAAAATATCCTGAAAAAACATAAATTATTTATCAACTGTTGTTACCCCAAGTCCCTTGTTTTAATTGAATCTGGTTTGTTTTCAGCCACACACTTTTAAGTATCCAAAAACGATGCATCCTGTTTTTGAACCACTTTTTTCTTTATGCTAAATAAATGATAGTATTGTAATCTAATGGAAGACCATCTAGCTTTGATGTTTGGAGAAAGTCACTTCAGTTCTTTTTTCCTAAGTTGTTTAATTTTGTTGAATACAATTAGGTTAATGTGATATTGTTGTTTGTGTTGTTTTTAATTAACAAGAAAAAGGCAATTTTTTTTTTAGTACAATAAAGTAACTTACTGTTTGCAATAGAAGTTCATAAATTTCATTGTTTTTACTCAAATGACTTGTCGTCGATCCAAAAGCTAACGGTAGGGGGAGTCAAAAGTTTCCCTTCTATTTTTAAACCCACAAAGAAGAATCTGTCAGAGAAGATGGCTCCAGGACGAAGCTAATTGTTTAGCCGATGTAAATCTATCCACAACCAACAGACTGGAGACTGCGGTGACAAAATTATCAGATAACCCGCTGAGACGAATAAGACCGTATGTTTACGTACAATTCACTCTAATAATATGTAAATAACATTTATGAATGTGACAGTAGTCTAGCTCAAGTAGCATTGGCTAATGACTGGTAAACAGTTAATTAGCTTGTAAATTTAGCGTTTTTTGAGAACGAGATGCTGTTTTCAGCTTAAGCTGACATATCATAGTATTACGATGATGTGTCAGAAATTGTTTATAGCGTGTGTCACTAACTGACAAAGCGTGTTTACTTAGTTTAAGTGTCCTCATGTATTCGAGCTAATGCTAACTTAGCTGATAGCTGTTACATTCCTTTAGACTAGCTGTGCCTCTGACATCAGTCCTGCTGAAATGTCTGAGTTAGTTTGCCTAGACTTGGGCGTAATGATGGCCTGAAGAGCTCAAATTATCACATTTGTTCAAATTCAAGCTTCCGTTGACTTAAGCGACAACATACTTTAAATAGTTTGATGAGTAAAGTAGCAATAAATGTACTTACAGATGAACTTTTTGGATGCGTGTGCTATTTTACGTTTTCCTCTTTCTGGTTCCCCAGCTGTCACTGAGGAACGATGAGCCAGAGACGTGGCATCCATGTGGACCAATCTGAGCTGCTCTGCAAAAAAGGATGTGGGTTTTATGGCAACACAGCCTGGCAGGGCCTGTGCTCAAAGTGTTGGCGAGAGGAAAATCAGCGAGAGAAGCAAAGGCAAATTCAAGAGGACTGGGCTCTTGCTGAAAGGTTTGCATTCACACTGTGTCTTTTCTGCAAATAATAAAGTCACCAGAGTGTTGAAGACCTGCCCACTTACCTCGTGAAAACGTGGCTTTTGTGCTACTGTTCATCTCGCAAGCTTTTCGGTTGTTCTGTCGTCGTCTTCCCAGGCTGCAGAGAGAGGAAGAGGAAGCGTATGCAAGCAGGCATCAGAGGGCACAATCGCAACCTGCAATCACTCCCTTCAACAAGTTTGAAGAAAGAAAGACGAAGGAGAAGTCCAGCAAAGTCAACACAGTCACAAAGTTTTTCACTCCATCAACAAAAACACCACCCAAAAAGGGTAATCTGTCTTGAACATACACGGTGGTTGGTTCTAACTTTATTTTTGAATTTTTTGTTCCTGGATCCACCTCCTGTGTATCAAAATCTTAAGCTCCACCCACAAGCCACATTGGTGCAAACACAAATAATCATTACGTAAATATTTGCTCAACGTTTGAAATCTTTACTCTTTTTCTCTTTTGTTGTGAAAACTGTTGCAGCCACTTTATGTTTAAATATATCAGTCAGGTGATAAGATGCCTGTAGCTGTTTTTTTTCTCTCCTTTTTTTACGAGCTCACTTAACTCTCTTCCAGGAGAGTGTGTAATGCTATATGACAAATTAACCTGAAACTGGGTGTTTGGCCGGGTCTTTGAGAAATCTTTTCAAATTCTTGAATGCATTTGCCTAGAAACATCTGACAGATTTTGCTGAATTTCACTTCTCTTTGAAGCGGGAAATGTCGAAATTCATAGCCTGTTATTTAATTCAGTTCATTTCACCAACAAATGCCATCTTGAAGTACAGAAAAGTAATTTCAATGCAATCACACATACATTCCAATTAAACCTAGTTATCAAACAGTACAGTATCCTCAATTAATTATTCAAAGTGGTTTAAAAGTTTCTATCTAAGGAAATCCAGCAGATTGTATCATTCACTTGCAGCATTCACTCCTCCATGACAGTGTAGCAAGAGCAGACGATGGCTCATACTGAGCATGCATGTAGTGACAGTGGAGAGGAAAAAGTCTCCTTTAACAGGAGGAAACTTCCAGCAGAACCAGAACCTGGGTCTGCTGGCCTTCTGCCACACTCGACTGGAGGTTTGAGAAGACGGAGCAAAATGTACTAAAAGAAGAAAAAAACAGAAGAACGGATGTAGTATTTTTTTTTATGTTATTGGAAAGTAAAATCTTAATAGCAGGAGAGGGGGAATGTCTAATAGTTGACAGCGTTATCTCAGCTGTTGCCCCCTACAAGAAGGTGTTGTGGCCAAACAGAACACCAGACTAGATGTGACTTGTATTGAAAGAAAAAAGCAATAAAATATACCCTTACTGAATACTTACTTCAGTTTTTGTTTAATAAACAGAGCACAAGTAGTTTTCCAACAGATGCTTAATGCTAAATTTAGCTCCTCTTTTGATGTTTTACCACCTTACATTTCCTTATGAATTGTAGATTTATTCTTCCTTCATTTTCCATAGCCCTGGATATTTATGATTGAAAGAAAACCCTACTGATGCTTACAAAGACTGCAGCACAGTAAATAAAAACATAGAAATTTATTGTCTGTTGTTGTCTTCCTCCAGATGCCGGTGCTGCTGACGCTCAGTCGACTCCGAGCTCCAGCTCCTCAGCCAGTCGCCAGCCCATTCCAGACAGTGACCGCGCAACGCAAGAGTTCATAGATTTTCTGAAGTCGGTGAAGTCTGGCAGGGAAATCTTTAAACAGTGTCGGGCTTTCACTGAGGGCATAGTGTACAAGCGGGTGAGCTTTGATCCGTCCAGATGTTATTACTCCCATTTCAACTCGTAATGCGTTTATGGTCATGTTTATGCTCTCACTCAGGATACGCTTCCTCCCTCTTAAAGAGGAGGAAGCTTTTAATTCACTGCATCGTTTTCATTACCATCTGCCACCATTCATTGAAAGATTGCACATTTTAGCATCATATATCCTTGAATACGTCAACTTTTTGATGGTACGCGATAAGTGTAAAGTAAAAGTATAACCGCTTGAACTTCTCCACATTTAGTCATTTTACAGCCACTGACTTCCTGTTTCTTTGTTGTTTTTTGTATAGTTGAGCATGAAGTAATAGATAATTAATTAGAAAACCTTTAAGACATTAAAAAAAAGCTTTTCAAGCTGCTGTAAATTGTAACATTCAGATGTTTTCACTTCAGTTTTGATATTTAATAAAAATTAAAAGAATAGTCCTGATCTGAAACTTTTACCTTGATGTAAATGCCTTCAAGAAAAACAAAAGGTTGTTTTCTGTAGGTTTTGTTTTTATGATAAACAAGCTGTTTAAAAATGTTTGCAGCATTTATTGCTGAACTTCCTGCCTAAATTATTAAGATGACATTGATCTAGGGTCGTCCCGATCAGATATTGATATTGGAAATCGGTCTGATATCAACCAAAAAAAACGATTATCTGATTATATCAGTCTGCATCTAAAATCTCAGATGTAATCATGCCAATAGAAGCACTATTCTGCAACATTTAATTTCACATCGGGTCGATATCTGTATCGTATCGGAAGTGAAACAGTTGTACCGGGACTCCTCTATTGCAATCAGTGTGAAATGTGAATTTGACTCGTTCCGAATTCATGTGTTTTTCTGTCCCTTTCCAGGACATGGGAGCCGACGAGCTGTCGGAGTGTGTGCAAGACTTCTACCAGAACCTCTCAGACCGGCTCCAGAACCAGTTCAAAGGTGCTTCATTGCTCAAATATATGTATATTTTTTTATAATAACCATAAATAGTAAAAACCGTACAGTGAGAACAGCGCTTGTGAAAAGTAATTATCGGTTTGCGGTGCAACAGGTTCGACAGAGCATGTAGAGAGGGTGATGGATGAAGTGGAGAAGTACATGATGACCCGACTTTACACGGAGGTTTTCTGTCCGGAAACCACAGACGACGAGAAGAAAGACTTGGCTGTTCAGAAGAGAATCAGGTTTGCAAACATAAACTCCAGTATTCAAATTAAAAAAGAAAAAAATACTATAAATGTGACATTATTCTGTTTGTGTTTGGTTCCAGAGATTTGCACTGGGTCACCATAGAAATGCTGTGTGTGCCGGTGGATGAAGAGATCCCGGAAGTCTCAGACAGTGTAGTCAAAGCTATTACAGGTGAGTCTCAACCTGGGTTTATTTTTGTCTGATTGCTCAAGTTAGGTCACTCCTCTTCTAACATTTCTGCCTAATTTCAGATATAATTGAAATGGACTCAAAGCAGGTACCCAAAGACAAGCTGGCGTGCATCACCCGATGCAGCAAGCACATCTTCAACGCCATCAAAGTGAGCAAGAAGGAGGCCGCGTCAGCCGACGACTTCCTCCCGACTCTCATCTACATCGTGCTGAAGGCAAACCCTCCGCGGCTGCAGTCCAACATCCAGTACATCACCCGCTTCTGCAACCCCAGCCGACTCATGACCGGAGAGGACGGATACTACTTCACTAATCTGGTGAGGAAATGAAAAGAACGCGTTTAGCAACATCGTCTATCCTTGAGCACAGTCTTGAGAGGGGTTGAAATTTTACTAACATTCTTTCATAAGAGGAGAATCAATGTTAGAAGTGGAGATACATTACACATGAATGGTCTTATGTCTTTTTATTTTCACATTTACAGTATGTGCAATTCTTATAAAAATATTAACAAAAAAAATCCACTCCACTGCTGTGGATAAACACATAGTTATTATTAAAAAAAAAATCTACTTAATTCAATGTAATATTGTCTATATGATAAATATCTATACTTCTATTAAAGCTTCACTCCAGTTTGAGTGAGTTTTTCAGAGTTTCCTCCAGAAAATTTGCTAAGCCTGGTGCTTGAGGCTCTAGGTCAGTCGCGGCGGTTCGCTGTGTTTTTGAGTTAAGAATGTTTATAGTTGACAGGAAATGTGAAAATATCACTTGGTAATTATGTGTTATTGGAAGATTAATATCTAAACTCCAACTATAAACTCTTTAAAAAAAAAGGCAATTGTTAAAAAAAAAATAAAATAAAATAAATAAACAATACTCAGCCTGGTGGGGGCACAAATAAAGCCTGGTGGCCCGCCAGGCTTGTAATGCACAGGGAGAAACCTTAGTTTTCTAGTGTTGTTTTTTTGAGAAGCACAACAATTTCAGAGTTTTTCCTCCTCGACCATATAAAGTTTTGTTAAAAAACTGATTCAGGTCCTCTTCCTAAAGTTTTATGGATAGAAAAGCGTCTGTTCCTCTATGGATGGGCCAGAAAATCAGCTGATTACAAGAGTAAACTCATTTTACGAGACACAACAGTGTTAGAGAAGTGTTTCCATTCACCTGTTGATCCATCAGTCTGTCTGTTTGTTAAATTCATTCATCCATCTATCCAGCTAGCTGACCTTTCAGGTTGTTTTTGTTTTTTTTGCAGATTGCTTATTTAAAGCCTGACTACTGCAGCAAAATTTGTGATCTCTCTTTGTGAACATTAGTGCTTAATTTGTACCCTGTTTAGAAAAATAGGCCAAAATCTTGTCTTCAAGAAAATTCTGTACATTTGAGTTTGGAAAAGCATGACTTTTTGAAATTACCTGTATTAAAAAACATTTTGTTTTGTCTATGTTTAACTCGAGATTCCTGACATCAAGTCATTTGTGGTATTTTTTTTTATCAGAGTATCGTAATCCTCCTGAGCCTAACAGTGTGGGCCCTAAAGGTTTAAAATATGAAAGCATCCAGCAGAGGGAGCTGTTAGCCCACATAATTTATTCTCTATCTCATTGCTGTTAATCCCCAATAAATGAAACATTATTTAAACAAATCTAGGTCTAAAGAGCGTCGTTGTTGTGTAGATGATATAATTGTCATTAACAGCTCTCTGTGCCTCCTTTCCACAGTGCTGTGCAGTGGCCTTCATAGAGAAACTGGATGGTCAGTCTCTGAATATGAGCTCTGAGGAGTTTGATCTCTACATGTCGGGCCAGGCGTCTCCGAACTGGCCACGGCCCACCGCCGCCGCCTCATCCACAGGCGGTGCAGCCCATACCCAGGTCCACAGCAGCCTGGACTTGCTAACGGGGCTCGGCGAGAGGCAGGAGCGGGTCGTGGAGAAGGCTCTGCAGTTGGAGAGCGATCTGATAGACTGGACGGATGAAGTGGAGCAGAAGGTGCAGAGCGCGCTGGAGAGCTTTCCGCTCGACACCCAAAGCACCACGACAAACGCGGCCGGCGGGACGACGACGGCGTCGTCCGCGGCGTCGTCCGCGATCGACTCTGAAAATGTAGAGAACGAGCTGCTGCCCCCACCGCTGCAGCCTCAGGTGTTTGCTGGTTGATAGGAAAATGTCTGCTCTGCAGAAAAATCTCCTGGAGGTTCTACTCCATCTTCCCGTGTGTTCTCTTTATAGTCCGTAAGCACATGTAGCGTCTGTTGGATCTGGAGTGTTCATCCATCCGTCTGTTCCCTTAGATGCTATAAAACATCCTGAATAGTTACCCAATTGTTAGATTTGAACTGAGTGCACTGATTTACCTCCTTGCAGGAGGTAAATCAGAAAATGGCTTCGCTGTAAAGGCACAAAGATCTTTACTGCAAAAAAAAAGAAAAAAAATCTTACCAAGTATTTTTGATTTGGTTTCTAGTTGAAGTAGAAACCAGTGGAAGTATTCACTAGTGGTTTCTAGTTTCTAGTGGAAGTATCTTAGTACACTTGAAATAAGTTTCAAGTGTACTAAGATGTGACTTTTTAGCAAGATATATGGCAGATTATTTTGCCTGTAACATGGGAAAAATGTCTTATTGAAAGTGAAATAATCTGACAGTGGAACTGGAGCTTTTTCTTAAATTTTAAGGAATTGTTTACTTAAAATAAGCTCTTATATGTTCCTGAAAACTTACTTGCAAGTTAGTTTTGTCTTATTTCAATTCTACTTGGACAAGAAGCTGGACCAAAAAATATTTGGTAAGACTTTGTGTTTTTGCATTGTTCTCGTTTACCTTACCACAAAAAGACAAATAAGTGACTAAATTTAACCGTAGCTCCACGTGAGGTGGAGCAGTGGAGCGCGTCAGGGCAGACCCCAACCATCTGATGTGGCTCCTTTCACTGCAAAGGAGGAAAACACTTCGCTATAAGCTCTTCCAAAAACCTTCTACTCATTCACTACCTGCAGTACCTCAGTACTTTTTATAGCTGTTACATTTGTACAGTAGCGATAAATGGCGTGTTTGAGTCCTAAACCTTCAGCCACAATGCAAGATGTCCAGAAAAAAAAAGGATAGTAAATTCCAGTTTAGAAACCAAAAAGAAAGACATGTAAAAATCTGAATGATCAAACTCCTCTGTTACTGATGTTGCTCTTCAAGTCATGCCTGTGTTTCATGCTGAATTTAGCTTGTATTTCCCAGAAATAACCAGAGAGAGAGTGTGTGTGTGGGGGGGTGTGTGCACAATGACTGTGCATGTGAATAAGCGTGCATGTGTGCTGCATGTTGTTCCCGACAATTTGAAGACGAAGAAAAAAAAATCGGCACCAGTACGTCCAAATACTGTCTAGTCTGGTTTTTATGACCTGTCATCATCAGCTGGATGTTCAGATTTTATTTTTCTATAAAGTGTCAGAATATATCGATATTTCTTTGATTAATTTAAACTTGTAATATTTACAGTGGTGAACGAGCACTGTAAATATTACAGTGCTCGTTTTCAAGAGGCTGACGTTCGCCACTAAAAAAATAACAGTCTTAAATCAACCAATTTATTGATTTATTACCATTTGCTCCGGCAAATATTTTTAGACCAAAACAACAGAAATGTCTTGTTTTCCTGCAAAAACAGGACATAGCAATCACCCCTAAAGCTTTAGTTGCTTCATTGTAGTTTTTTTAATTTTTTTAGTTTGACTTTAAAGCTCCTCATGCAGCGTCAAATTTCAGCTTTTATCAGGTGATACCATGTCGGACAGATAGGGGAGTCATTTCCATTTCTCTGTATTTTGGCAGACTTACAATGAGAAAAATGCAATAGGCACACATTTTACACTTGTGCTTTGTTTTTGTTTTATTATATTGCAACAACATTTGCATCTGAAGAGCCGTGTGCACCTGCCGTTTGAAAGCCAGGTCTTGTACTGCGCCGCTATGGCTTGAAAACCTTTTTAATTTTGCACTGAAAGCTGAAGTTATTGAACAAGTGTTTTAACCCATTTGTTTGATTATAGGTTTGTTATAGCTCCAGGTTGGTGAGATTAACTCGAAACTGCCTTTAATTTAAGACATAATTTATTGGGAGAGTTTTGATCTACCTACATCTACGGGAGTGGAACGATGGTGGTTAATAAAATCAAAACTCAGTACTTGTATGTGTGTAGCTGCTGTTTTTCATGACTAACATTACCGCACTGAGATGAGTCACTCTTCCTCAGTAAAACATAAATTCTGGGATTTTCTGAATCTAAGAATGTACCAGGGTAATTTCTGCACATTGAATTAAGAAACTGATGAAATAGTAAAAATTTGCAATCTGAGTTAAGAGTCGAGCAAAAAAAACAAACAAAATGCCTCAATAAGTGGCACAGATTTAAACTGTTTTGGTACCAATAGTGCCAAATTTTACACCATCCATGTACACATGTACTATACAAAAATCATACATTTCAGAAGTGACAGGACATGATATTTCACAAAATGTTCTAATTTCTTTTAACTTAAACTCGCATAAATCACAATTGTTTTGTCAGCAAAATTGACAAAGAAACTGCTGGAGCAGGGTTAATAGTTTCATGTCCATCTTGGGGTGAAAGTTCAGTGCTCCTCCTAGTCTTATATATGTATTTAGAAAATAGTGAGAACTCCTCTGCCGTGTCAGCCACTTCAAGCCTTCGGTATGCTGAGGTGAGTATATCTTCATCAATGAAAAGGATAGAATGGAATGAAATTGGGTAATGTTGATATCAAGTATTTGCTTTGACATTTGGGCTCATTTTGTAACCGTCTCTTTTAAATTATCAGACTTTTATTTAACGTAGCCAATAAAAATGAGCTTCGTCCTGGTTTAGGTGGAGATGAGACTCTGTTAGAGCAACAGATGCGTAAAATAAACTAGTCATACTGGGTTTCATTGACATAAAACCGTACATCCTCATACAATCCTACACCAGATGTGCAATAGTGGAACAGGGATTCTGCAAACAGAGTAGTGTCTCAGCTACATAATTCACCACCACCTGTTTATTGAAGAGTGTGAAATAAACGCTCCTTCACTCAACTTCTATTCTGATAAATTACTTTTGTTTCTTCTAATAGTTTTAGCTTGTCAGTGGGCGTTGGTCCAGTTCATCTGAAGATTTGACTTCTGAGGAGTTTTGGGGGGTATTTTCAGTTCCCCTTTCCGCTGTTTTGCTAAGTTTCCATTATTAAGTTATACCTCAGAAGAAATGGAGGAAATCCTGTGATACGGTTTATAACCGGTCAAAACAACAACAACCAAATATAAAAGTAAGATATAAGTAATTTGTTGAGGGGATGAAACAACAGCCGAGCTCAGAGTTCTGCATACTGCTATTGACTAGAATTTTAGTGACTTATAGGGCAAACTTTAAAGTCGAATATTTCCAGATATGTTTAATGAAAGTGAAACATTTTTATATTAAACAGTATAAATCAAACAATTGATGAGACAGCACTTTTTAGGATGGAGGACATCCTGTGTGAAGACAGTTCCACTTCTCCTTTTATTAGAATAAAGCATTCTGTCTTATCTGATCCTAACACACAAACTGAGCACAATGGAAGCAGTAATTTCATTCCTCGGTAGGTTTTAATTTTGATTACTTTGATATGATTTAACATATTTGATAACATGATGCTATCTGCTCTCACTAATCCTTTATCACTCTCTGTTTCAGTTCTTTCACTGTTACCACAGCTCATAGTGTCTGAGGGTAAGCAATAATCAGTAGATCAGATTTACTTTACATTATTGGGAAAAATTATTGCCATTTTTCAGATGATAGTTTATGATTTTATGGTAAGCAACTCGTCATGTTTTTTCCCCCTGACACATGGTTTATTTTCTCTCTACAGTTCCCACTACAACCTCGTACAGGACCATCGTGGAGATAGTTTCGGGAGATTCCCGGATCTTCAGCGGGGAACGTCTGAGCCTGAGATGCATCATCCCCAACACGTACAAGGCCTCCTGGGATTACCTGTGGTTCAGGGGATCTGTGCAGCTTCCACAGTCTGGCGAGATATTCCACCTGTGGAATGCCAACGTTAAAGAAAGCGGCAAATATTCCTGCCAAGGAAAGAGAGAGACGGATGTGGGAAGCATAAAAACACTAAGAAGTCTACCTAACGAGATCCATGTTGACGGTAAGATCTTGTGTTCAACAAGAAACAAACGTTTTTTTTTTTGGTCTTTCTTCCTCTTTCCCATATTTCCGAAACTGTCAAATGGCAAATTCCTCCTGACCTGGTCAACTTCTTCTTTAGCACTGAGCTAGGAGTTGGTGGTGACTTAAAATTTTATCATGCGATTTTGACAAAGTGATGATAAGAACTATTTATTACTTTTGTTTTTACATAACTGCTCGGTTATATAAAACCCAATTACATTTCTTGAAAAGCATTACCCATTTTTAAAGTCCCTCTTTATGATTTTTTTGGACACCAGTCACATAAAAAAAATGTGAATTGTATCACTAAATGGCACACAGTAGCTGCACTTAATCATATTTTCAAAAGAATTGATATTTATTTATTGAACAAACAGTAAAAACAACAATCCTCATAATGCAGACATTCATGGGTTTTAATAAGCATCATTAATTGAAATTTATCGTGACAACAATATATCCAAATACGTAAAGTACATTTATTGTGATAAATGATAAACGATACGATAAATTCCCTCCCCTACACTGAACTGCAAAATCAAATGCCCTCAAATAAAAGCTCATGACTAATGGAAAACTTTTTTCTTTGTCTTTGTCAGGAGGGTTTGCCATCCTGCAAATGGCAAAACGCCCTGTCCTCGTTGGAGACGCCCTGGATTTGAAATGCCGTCTCCGAGGGAACGCTCCCGTCCATGAGACGATCTTGTACAGAGACGGGATTGAAGTGATGGTGCAGAGCGGGAGCAGCTTAAATTTCCACCTCCCCCACGTCACCCTGGATGATGAAGGAAGGTACTCATGCAGGGTATCGTGGGACCTGAGTCGACGTACATACTCCGTGATGTCAGTTCCCACTCTGGTGAATATCTTAGGTGAGTTAAACATTTATGTTTAGCGAGATACGGGCCAGTACCAGTACCAGAAATCAATCCTCAGAGATTTAACTTGTGTCTTCATTTGATCTATATCAGAGGTTCTAACCCAGCCGGTGTTGGAGATTGATAAAGACAACGCCCAGCTTGAACGGAATAAAATGAAGCTCATCTGCCACGTGCAGTACAACGTCCCTGCCCCAGCCCCTCCTGTAAATTACTATTTCTACAAGAACAACAATCTGTTGGGGCCAGCAACCTCACTGAAGCACATGCATGTCGGAAAGGCTGCAGGATGGTACAGCTGCAGAGCCAAGGTGCCAAAGCTGGATATCGTGAGGTGGAGCGAGCCCCAGAGCTTCGGAGAGGTCACAGGTGCTTAAGAGTAAATGTGATCTACTGATTATTACACTTGGAGGTGAAAAAAAGCACCTTGAAGTCATGCTGGACTTCTAAGGTGACCTTCTCCTTGACCCTGCAGGTCCACCAGTGATGCCTGCCCGTCCTCATCACAGAAATCAGATGACATCCAGATCACCCCCACACACCTTCTCGGCTCCTGAGACTCAGCCTGCATCCCCAAAATACTTTGCTTCAACACCGTCTTCCGATCAGCACATAGAGAGTCCCAGCCCATCCTCGCCATCGTCTGAGTCTCCGGTCTCAACCTGTCTGCCGACCTCAGGCCAGCTGCCAGGCCAAACGCAAACCCCAGAACATCAGGGTGTGTCATTGGGACCTGTAAAGGTGTGACTGACATGAAATTTTCACCAGGTGTTGGTAACAACCTCAGTTCTTTGTTTTTAACCAGTCATAATTTGGTCCTTGTGTGACGCCTTGATAACGACACACCTTTCTGTTGGCCGTCATTTTGGACTGACCCTGACAAACCACTGGTAGATTTCAGCTGGTTTCTTGGCTTTCCATGACTTTTTTCCACCTCCCTTTCAGTACTTTTCACATTACAACACACACCTTAATTTCTATGTATGGATTATTTGGGTTGTTATCAATACCAGGTGAAAATCTCATGTCAATAGCACCGTTAGAAATATATTTACTATGAAAAACTGTGATTTTTTTTTACCAGCTGTACCTGGAAACTCCTTTTAAACTGTACCATCGCACCTAGCAGAGCAATAATCTGAGGCTTTCTAACAATTAGCACCACCCTACTGTTCAAAAAACAAATATTGTGTTTTAACCCAATAAAGCTTTCGATAAGCTGCATGAACAGTTGACTTTATTTTCAATTAACCTTTTTTTACAATCCTACATCAAACATTTTAAATATTGGAAAACATGTGGGATTAACTTGCCAATAGATATTACTAGACTCTTCAACACTAGAAAAGATATATCAGATAACAGAAGTTTGAGAAAAAATAATAGCAGATCACAGAGACATTATTTGCTTACTTAATACTCACTTTTGCTGTGACAGTCAAGATAGTTACAGTGTGGTCAGAAAGTATTTACACTCCTTTGTGTTTTCCACAGTTTATGTTACAGACATATTCTGTAACTGATTAAAGTGTAGTTTTCTACATAAATTAGCACAAAATAACAGTGGAAACATATCAAATATTCTTGGATGTTAAGAAAATAATGTAACATTAGGGGCGCATCCTTGAGATGCTTCTTCAGCTTGATTTAAGTCCATCCATGGTAAAGTCATCTGAAATAGTACGCACTTGTCTATATGTGATTTCATCGCTCACAGTGCGTATCGGAGGGGAAATCAAGCAATTAAGTCAAACGAATTGTCTGTGGTTCTCAGAGACTGAATCGTGTCAAAACACAGATTTCGGATGTCCCAAAAAGTGTTTTAACCAATATTATTTGGACATGGAAGAAGCTTGGGTCCAAAATCTTCCTGGTTCTGGCTGCAAACTCTAACTGAATCCTGAGGGAAGAAGGGCATCGGTCAAAAGGTTAATTATGAACCTTGTAGTTTTTTAGGCAGAGGTCCAGTTTTCATCTGTGGAGATGGAAACATCTAGAAAATCAACCATTGCTAATTCTCAAGCTATCGATCCTTTATGGCAGTCAGACATGTCGGCCTTTGAATTTTGTCGAAACACACCTCTGGTCTGATGAACCCAAAACAGAACATTTGGTCTGAACATCAAGCATCATACCTGGTGTAATGGATTGTGACCTATTTAAAATAAATTATTTAGGCAATTTACTTTAAATAGGTGACAATCCATTACAGCTGCTACACCTGGAGAAAAAAAACCCTAACCCTAAAAAAATAACAGTGTTCCGAAAACCTGAGTCTAAGATGCCCCTGATCTAAGTCAACAATTCATCTGTAAAGACCACAATTACCCGAAGCACACTGGTGAGAAATCTCCAGGAGCTGTCTGTTCCTGCAGCAACATCAGACAATGAGAGCCCTGAATAAAATTCAGTTACATATCTCTGGAAAGACCAAACAACCTTAGCAGTTATTATTATTATTATTATTATTATTATTATTATTATTATTATTATTATTAACAATTATTAATTTATTATATTTGTTCCATACATTTACAAAAACCTTGAAAGAATCTTTTAAATTTGACAATTATGGATTGTTTTGTGTTGATTTTATTTTTTAAGATAAAACTGTACTCTAAGAGGTTTTTGAATAAATCTTTAATGCAACAAGATGTGGAAAATTTGAAGGGGTGATAATAATTTCTTCTGGCACTGGACATGTCCGGTAAGCATAAAGAAACAGCAAAAGACACACAAGGAAGAAGATGACAGGAGATGTTTGTGTTTGAAATGTAAAGCTGATCGTGTGTTAGCATTAACCTGAGGGGAAAAAACAGAGTTAATTTTACAGGAAGAAATTTCTCTCTTCCTGTAAAAGAAGAGAGAAATCTTCTTTTACAGGAAGATTTCCTCCTGAAATTCCTCCTGACATGGAGGAATTAAAAATGTTAAAATATTTTTAAAAATCTTTCACACTACAGTGCCTTGCAAAAGTATTCATACCCTATTTTGTCATTGCCAAAATTGTTATTCCTAAGTGGGGTTTTTGTCCATGTTGCCAAAATGCACTTAAAAGTTGTACTTTTGAATGTTTTTGTGAGATTATATGGCTGCATGTACTACATACATTATTGACAAGCAGTTCTTTCACATTAACTCTTTATTTATATAAACATTGGTTTTATCTTATATATTTAGTCATTTTTTTCTTTTCTGTTGTGTTTACTTTCCTTCTCATATATTCATTTTGCACTTCCTTTCCCATATTATGATTTTCTGTTATTACAGCAGTCCGTTTTGCGGAGGGCTGCACATTTGTCTCTTGAGGTCATGAGTGGTTGGTTTATTTAGAAATTTCTAAATGAGAGAATTTGAACCAGATGTTTGATGATAATAACAAACTTACAGACAAATAATTCACAGTTACAGAGTAGCACCCTCAGTATTTGGTGTTTTTTCTCCCATGTTGTGAGGTTGTAATAGTTCAGCAGAAGAGAGAAGTCGCCGGTGTCACAAACAAAAAGGGGCTTCAGGCTTTGTCTGAGTACAGAAGGAACCCAGAGAAGATGCTGTCGTCCTCGCTGCTGGCGTAAACCCCATTCCAGTCTCTGAATGTCTCCATCCAGACCTGATCTCCGGCTGCCAGTCTCAACACCACCAGAGTGGATGCCTGGTCGATGTCTTGGCCGTGTAGGGAGTCCCGTGTCCTGACTTTCCGTAACCCGTTCACCACAAGTGTGGCTCGCAGAGGCTGGTTACGCACAGTGATGTGGAAGGAGAAGACGTAAACCCCGGGGTGGACGCACGTGAAGCTGTTGGAGCTCAAATTGAAGTGGTTTTCTTCGTTGTAGAATATCTTGTCAAAGCGGATCGGGAAGCCAGAGGGAGGAAAGGATTTCTTTGGAGAGATGCCGACACTGAAGGCAGAGCGTTTCTGAAGCATTCCTGAACCTTTTGCTCCTTTTAATCCACGAAAGCCCCGCTCACCTCTGATGCCAGGGTACCCTCTGTCCCCTTTTGGCCCGGGCATCCCTCGTATCCCTTGTGGCCCTTGAGGCCCTGACACTCCTGGCTCTCCTGGAGGTCCGGGGTATCCTGGATCCCCTCTAATGCCGACAGGCCCAGGGGTGCCATGTTTGCCATGTAATCCTGGAATTCCCATCGCACCCTGAATGCCCGGAGCCCCGGTTTCCCCTCGGTCACCTTTAGGACCTCTCTCCCCAAATATGCCACAGTCTCCTTTATCTCCCTTTTCTCCTTTAGGACCCTGGCCCATTGCTGTTCCTGGAGGTCCAACAGGTCCTTCCGGTCCTGGTTCCCCTTTCTCACCAGCAGTTCCATTCTGGCCATGGTCTCCTTTTTCTCCTTGTTCACCTTTGACACCTTGAAATCCTACGTCACCTTTTTCTCCTTTGAGGCCAGCTTCACCTGAAAAGTTTCAAAGTGATGTCAGGATAAATCCGATGCAGAAGTATTTGAGATGTAAGCAACCACCTGAATAATTGTGTACCTTTTTGTGCTGGTTTTCCTGGAATCCCTGGTGGGCCTGATGTTCCGGGGTGTCCTCTCTCACCTTTATCCCCTGAAATGTTCATTTAAATAAGTAAGGTACAAAGTTGATTGTTTTTGAATGCTACACAAACGGCATTAGACACTTAGCCTCTGGTGTCACCAATACCAAAGTTTTTGTGAACTCACTTTACCCAAAACCTGTAAATCCAGTTCAAAACCTTAAAATAAAGTAATGTCAATTGCCACTGGTGTTCCTCAAGGTTCTATCCTTGGCCCCCGTTTGCTCATCATGTGCCTCCTTCCTTTTGGCCATATCTTCTGCAAATTCAGTGTGAGCTATCATTTCTCTGCAAAAGACTCCCACCTTCTACCTTCTCTAAACTCACCTCTTACCACCTTTTTTGTTCCATAGTTGTTTGCATGAGATGCTGTTCATCCAATCAGAAAGAGCTTGAGCTATTTTGCAAAGAAGAATTTTTATAAGTTTCAATTTTTCTGTATGTAAACTTGGTAGCGACATACCTCAAAATACGTGCTGCTGCAACTGCATGGAAAAGTGGTTCTACAAAGTATTTGTTCAGGAAGACTGGAAAGTATTCAGGTTGGAAAATGTTATTGGTTAAAGAAAATCACAGTCATCCACTATTTTTCTTGGAAGCACTGTAACTTGCCTAATTTTAGCTCTTTTCCCTCTTTTGATATTCTTTGCATTTTTTTCTGTTTTAAATGTTATTTTTTGTTTTGTCTTGTGCTTAATCTGTGAAGTGACCTTTTGTGCCATAGAATAGTCTTACACATAAAATGCCCTTATATTAGTTAATAAAACATATTTTATTATTTCTATCATGAAGCATGTTGTCACAATAAGTTTTGCTTTATTTGATTGTATGCACCTTTATCTCCTTTAAAGCCCATTGGACCGCTCATGCCAGGTGGTCCGGGTATACCCTGTGGTCCTGCAGGCCCTATATCACCAGGTAGTCCTAGAAAAGAAAAAATAATTACCTGAAGCTTTACACACACACAAACACACATGTTCATTGTGGGGACTTTCCATTGACTTCCATTAATTTCTACATCCTAAACCTTACCCTTATCCTAACCCTACCCATTACATACCTAACCCTAACCTAAACTCAATTCACACTTTAGTCCTAAATCTGACCCCTGACCCAAAAACAACATTTCCCCTTGTAGAGACCAGGCTTCGGTCCCTACAAGGAGCAGTGGGTCCCTACAACGTAGTATGTGTCAGGAAAATGGTCCCCACAAGGGATTACAAACACACACACACACACACCCCCACACACACACACACAAGTGCTTTCATGTAATATAATACCATTTACAACATCATTTAGTTTGATACCTGCTGAGCCACTTTCTCCCTTCAACCCCCTGGGGCCCCTCTCAGGGGGACAGCATTCACAGAAGTTGAAGTAGCACTCGTTGTAGTCCAGTGTGTAGTTGTCAGGACCAACACCTGTGGGCTCAGTGTTTTCACTGTAGTGCTGTGGAAGTTTGTGGTTCACGTAGGTGGTCTTCACTGCGGTGGGCTGCGGCGGAGGTGGCGGCTGCGGCTGAGGCTGCACGGGGTTTGGCGTCACCACTATCTTGAGAGTCTTGGGGACACTGGTAGTGACAGGGTTGTGTGGCGTGACTTGTGGAACGGGCTTCTTCGTGTACAGGTACTTTGGTTTTGCTGTAGGTTTGGTCTTAGCACAGAATACCACAGTGATTGAAACAACAGCTACAGCCACAAGAGTCCACTGGCAGGAGATAATCCTCATTGTTGACTGGGATCTGATAATGTGTCAGAAAACAACAAGATCTCAAGTCAGACCTCAGATCTGTTGTAACATTTATACAGCATCCCTCAGCATGGGCAGAGATTAAATAAATGTGGCTTTTATTGCATTAGATTAATCAAACTTTTTTTAGATCTACTTTCTATGTATTTATTTGGTGAGGAAAAGCTCACATTAGAGATAAGCGCTTTCTAAACCACCAGTGCGACTGATATTGGCAACCATAAGAAAATAAACACTAAAAAAAATTTAAGCTTCTAAGTCGGTAAGTGTCCATGAATATTAATGAGTAATCTATGACCTCGTTTTCTTTTGGATTATGAATATAATGTAACTCAGGACCCTATCGCTTATTGCAAATTTTAAAATATTGGAAAAGACCAGTAAGACCAAAGACTAGTGGTTTTAGTCTTCAGAAGTTTTTATCAAGTCTGTAGGAAAATAGCTCCTGGATTCTAAGTCTGAGTAACCCCACAGCATAATGCTGCTAATACCATCGTTTAATGAGGGTATAGTATTTTTTCAGGCATGTTTTGTGCCTCTTATGTGCCAAACATGCTTCATTTAAAGCTGGTTCTAGGCTGGTTCTCCGGGCCTCTATTGCTCCCTTACTTCTTCATTTCAGACATATGAAGAAAACAGGAAAGTATTTCAACTGGTAAGAGGATAACCAGTATATGTTGAGAACTCCTGCAGCTTCTTTAAAAATGTTTCTCCTGGTCTCTTTGCAGCATTCATGACCAGGTTGGATCTTTTATTTTTATCAGTACCGTAACAATTACATTTTTGCTATATCTATTTTGTCTCATAATTTCTTCAATTGTGCTTACTGTGCCTTTGCGCTTACTGTGGACTTGCTGTTACTCTTCTCCTGACTGATACCTTTGTATAATCAGATCTTTTGAGCTTTTGCAAACACTATGCAAATTGTGACTCTAATAAAGGATGAAAATAACGTCTGCATTACTGATTCAAAAGTTGCTTAGACAAAGTATTAGTTGAAGGATTCATACATTTATGTAACCTGGTTATTACAACTTTATATATACATATAAAAGAAATTCCTCCAATAAATATGTACAGGTCAGTTGATTGCACACAATTTGTGTCACATTGTGTATGAAAAATCTTGAAATGAGTTTTACCTCACTAAACCTTAAAGTATGTGAAAGGCTTTGAAGTTCAAGGGATTATCATACTTTGTTTGCTCTTAGTTAGTTGGGTTAATGGGAAATATAAAAAATAATAAATGTCAACAGGTAAATTACTATATTGGAACAAACCTGGTGCATTGCTCAAATGTGTTTAGAAACCCAACGTTTTATGCTTGGGAGGAAGAACTGAACAAAAGAGGAGTAAAACCACAGCCAATTTCCAAAAAGAGACAACTTTGAAATCCCTTCAGGATGACTGCAGAACAGCTGGTCTTGGCTTGTGTGTAATTATCAAAAGCTTGCTAATTGTCTTTATTGTCAGATTAGCATATTTATGCATGCAGGTAAACTTAATCTTATGTCTTGTTCCTTTTTTCAAAAAAGAGATTTACTTTCCTTAGCATTCTGTCAAATTTCTACACCTAATCTCAACAGAAGCACTCACCCAAATGTGTATGAGTAGTAAAGTCATTTATCCTCTCTAGCGATGTTTCGTCTGCCACACCAGGAGCTCCAGGTCCTTCTATTACCTCTGCCAGGCTTGGGTGAAAGAACATCTCATCAATGGGGGCTGGGGGTGTTTTTTGTGTGTAAAGCCAAAAAGGGGGAGGTCCGCAATCCCACTATGGTGGGCCGAGACCCAAAAAGGACCACTGTGCTGTGGCCCATTCTCTGTGTCCCTGTTGTGTAGAAAGGTGCTTTTGTGACACGGAATACAGCGCCTGCCCGGTGTACTCTCTCCCCGTGATCTGGGCAAGGAGCAGAGGCCATCGGGGCAATGGGTCACCCGATACGCGAGGCATTCCTTCAGTCCAGGCTCTTAAGGTGGGACAAAGCCAAGCAAAGAGGAGTCTGAGACAGAGAGCCCAATGCCTTTTTTTTTTTCTTCAGATGTAGGTTTGGACATGCAGACAGCCACAAAATTCTTAATCCTAATCTTGCAAGCTAATATTCTCAACAAGGTGTGCAATAATTGCAAACTGGCACCATAGTACAGGGAGCTCATTATCTCAATTCACCAGTGGTTGGTTGGAATCCAGAGGAAAGCTTTAGCCTAAAGAGCTCTCGTAATCACTGAGGTGCTGCTAAAACCTGAGCTGTTTGTCGAACGAACCCACTTATCCTTTTAAATCAATGCAGTTGCAGTGCTCGCCTAATCACTGTGGCGGACTTCTTTTCTTCCTGCACAAGAACTCTCAAGGTTGCTGGCAGCGACATCTGGGTAGCTGCGATTGTGAGGCCCGGACAATGACTCATTCTTGCGGCGTAACCAGATCGCCTCAGGTTTTTGTCGAAAAGTGATTTTCAGGTGGCTGTCGAGCTGAAACTCTTGACTTACCAGTGACAAAGAATGTTTGAAAAGTGGTCATGCCTCGGTTGCCGGAGACCCCGTGTCCTTGGGGAGATCTGTGACCGGCTAAAAGTGAGCAGGGAGACGGGAAATGAAATTGGGGGAAATGGAGAGGGTTAGCGGTATCTGAAGGCAGAGAATTGTGTTTGTTTGAAGCATGATTTTTCAAACACTCTGCATCCCCAAGCAGCTAATGTGAACTGCCAAATGAAAAATTCAAAATGCAGAAAGCTTCTGAGAAAGACTTGAGTTCTTTTGGTTTCCTCCTTGCCTTCAGAGGGTCCAGGTATCGTTCACCTGTACACTCACTGACAACACTCTGGCAACAGTCTGGCTTAAAGCCTGGAAGTGACAAAGAAGCCCCTACATTCACATTTTATGCACATTCAGCTGTTTCCCACTAGTGGATTGAGAATATTCTGGGTGGGTTCTTACAGGTGGACACAACAACTTCTTATCCAGAGCCACTGGTACATGAGGTGCCTCGAAACTGCATGAAAGTTTCTGTAACCTTGCAAAGACGCTATGATCAAAAAGCTGCTTGTTTAGCTGTTGTCAGTACAGTTTCTTGAAAATGTTATTTTTGCTTTTTTGGCACTTAAATGTTTCTGATCATAGGCTGACTTAGATTATCCTGAGCCATCTCTGTAGTTATACTTCTATAGGCTTAGGTTACTGGAGGAAAAACTGACGACTTTTCTCACATCCTTCTTCTGGTTCTCCTGGAGGTTTCTTCCTATTATGTGGACGTTTTTCAGCTCGGTATGAGGGACTACTGTCAAGTCAACAACCCAACACAATCAACTGTCCGCTGTTGCTACATCGTCCAGGAGGATTGAATGCTGCAAGTCAACGAGCCTACAAAATATGCTGGGCAGGATGGAAACTACAAATAACAATCGGTATATGACTGAATTGAAGTAACTTTTTCTGCAGAGTACCTCAAGACGATATTTGTTGTGAATTGGCCCTGCATAAATAAACCAAATTTAACTGATCATCAGATAAATTTAAATATCAGACAAAATACATTTTATAATAATAATGCATTTTATTTATTAGTGACTTTCAGGCCTGAACATCAAGAGAGTTTATTGTGAACAAAGGTTAAAAACAGCTACAAAGAGGACACATAAAATAAAGAGTTTGTGTTGTGACATGTCTGGGAAGGTTAAGTGGATTATATTAGTTTGAACAGTTGAGTTTTGAGAAAATTAACCTCAGTAAAGCGAGTATGTGAGAGTGACCAACTGCACTAAAGCCCTTCTCCTGGCTCTGATTGGTTGCTTCTGGCCAGGAGCGGTGTATTTCTGCAGATGGCGGTAGGACCACAGGGTGCAGCTTGTTTGTCTCACTTGAGGACCATCGTGCCAGTTTTAACAAATCTGTAATAGACATTTTTATAAAAGTTACCTACTGCAGCTTTAAAATATCGAGAAGCTAACAAAGTCTTAATAAAAGTTGAACTTTTTATCAGTTTTATTAGAGGAACACTAAATATTTGTTCCTTTAAGAAGCTGTTAGTCTTCAGATTTTTTTCAGTTTGGATCTAGTTTATTTTAATCAAATACATTTGTAAGAAATAGATTTTGTTGGGTTTCATCGTCTTTGATCAATGGTTAAAATATCCTTGTTCCCTTTTTTTTTATCTACAATTTGTTTCAATGAAACTGATTGACTTCTGCTTCTTTAAAATAGTTCACCAAAGCTTCTTAAATCTGTGCACACACACCCTAAAGGGATGGAGACAGGAAGGAGTTAAGTTACCAGTGCAGCCGAGCAGAGAGGACCAAAGAAGACTTAGCTGGATGGAGGTGTATTAACTTACATTAACCCTCTGCATGTAAAGGAGATCTTCAAGCTGCTGTGAACGTGTGAGGAGAAAGTTAGAGAGGGATTTAGACATGTTTAATAAAGCAAAGAAGCAAATAAAAACTATGGAATGATTGTCACTTATATCTTGCTAACCATTACAATTTTGTGTATATTTTTTTGTTCCCTGCTGAGATTTTATGATGTGGTAATTTATCACTTTGGGCAATTACCAGTTATAGTTTGCTCTTCTATCACAATGTTTTCATTTACAAGCATCTCTGATGCTTCCTAAAGCACTTTGACTCAGATGTGCAAATACAAAGATTAATTTTCCCCACTTTGAAAACCAAATGTATTACATATATAAATATGTATGGGTTGTTAGGCGAGTCTGTTTTATTTAGTGATGTTAATATAGTATGTCTGAGATGTTCATTATTACAGAAATATTTATTAACAAAATAGGTGTAAAAACTACTTTTTGGGGGGGCATTCATAATTTCTTGAACTTGATGCTGTAGAGATAGTAAAGATGACATTTTAGATCTGTGTAAAAATGACGTCATTCTGATATGTGGGCATTTAGATCTGAGTTCTTTGGAAAAATTAAATGTAAAAACAATGGTCAGAGAACAGGACCTCGCGAAAGACATTAAATTAAATCTTTTCTAAGACATTTTCAGCTTTTCTGTCCAATATTTTTTTTTGCCTCCACCTTCCCACTGTTAATCTTAAGGAACAAGCCTATTAATCCCCCCAGTGGTAAGCTTTAGTCTGCCTAACAAACTGCATGAACCTCAGAAGGACCAGAAAGGTCTGGTATCAACTTCTCTGTCCCTCCCTGCCTTGGTGAGTTTCACAGTAAAATTCTTGGGAATCAGTCAAACATTCCTTCACAGCAGCTTGCTCAGGTTTTCCTGTTTAAATTTTTTATTTATTTTTTAATTATTACTTAAGGCATTATTCCTATAAACAGTACCAGAACAAAAAACACTTTAACGTTCTCTCATCTTAACTCAGCTTTGGTGTACTTTTGTGGCAAATTTGACACCCGAGCAAAAAGGTCCCATATGGACAGTCAGAAACTATTTCTTTGCATGTCCACTTGGTGGCAGACTTTCTTTTTTCTTTGCCCTTTTAGATGAATCTATGGCTTGCAATGAATCTGGTTTGAGCCTGCAATCAAATATTTACGAATCACAAACCGGTCAATCTTTATCAGGCCTAATTTTTGGTCAACAGAGTCGACTAAAAACATTTTCATCTTAATTGAAAGAGTATTGACTTAGTCCCACCCAGTCTTGGGTTTTTATCAGCCTCTCCCCCCGGTCATATTCAACCTGTTCATGGATCAGATTCCACGGAAACGTGAGGTGTGTCATGCAGTGGATTTCTCGTCTATCTTTGATCTGTAAAAATGTCAATAATTGCACAACGCCTCTCAACGTCACAACACAACACAATACCCGTTTCATCAAACATCGGTAAAGAAAAGAAGAAAGAAATCATTTGGATGCATGAAATAATGGCTATTGTCAAACCACAGGAAACCTCTGTTGTACATACATGGCAATAATATTCTGAAGTTTCAATAGTCAGTGTGCGTGCATAATGTCATCAATGTCCAGTGTTTGCATAATGTCATCAATGTCCAGTGTTTGCATAATGTCATCAATGTCCAGTGTTTGCATAATGTCGTCATTGTCCAGTGTTTGCTTATATGGTGTACTGTAACCAGTCCAAAAACCTCCATCATATTCAGTTTAAACAATGAAAACAAACACACACACGCACACACACCCACAAACAGGAGGTAAGTCCTCATTGTAGTTTGGAGAGCTAATAAAATACCGTCATTTTGTGGACATTTATACTTTCTGTGTAGAATATCCTGTCAAAAGCCTGCGTTTGCTCAAGCTTCATCCTTAAACTCTATAACAACAGACACAGACAAACACACCCCGCCGTGCAAACAATGCTCACTCAAAGCAAGTCCATTAAATAGATGTAACACTGAGTAAGGACTGGACACTGCCCATTTTTATTCCTGTGATAGTGCATAACCTCTTGTCAAGAGATTGCAGATGAAAAATAAAAATATATATATATATATATATGGTGACTGCACTAGACTGAGTCAAGTGGTTAATGAGTGACAATTCTGCATAAATGTGAAGCAACACAAAGTGACTCAAGCATTAAAGCCTGTTGGTGTGGAACTGTTTCTACTGAGCTGTGAAAACAGGTGTTAGCTTGAACTTCCAGAAATACCTTAAGGATCTGTTTGGTGTGGTTCACCACAGATCTAAACTGATATTTTTATTACGTGTAAATATTAAACAGATTTCACAAGTGTTGAATATGTAGTCCAGCCATTAGGTAAGAATCTGTACTAATACAAATAAAAGACAAATAAATAAATAAACGGATGTGTGTATGTATGTATGTATGTATGTATGTACGTATGTATGGATGTATGGATGGATGGATGGATGGATGGATGGATGGATGGATGGATGGATGGATGGATGGATGGATGGATGGATGGATGGA
>CAEFZY010071949.1:0-79133 GCA_903066815.1 Brachyrhaphis roseni
TATATATATATGCTTCTTCACCAGCATCTTTTGCTGGTGAAGAAGATGCTTCTCTTCACAGCAGAATTAATCTGAATGAAGATGGAGCCACATAAGACACAAGCCACAATCCTGGAAAGCTTGGAAAGACTTGAAATGTAAACAATGGCTGAAGTTCCAGAAAAACTACATCCTAAACATGAAAGTAGAACTATAATGGAATGGTTCAGATAAAAGCACATTCATGTGCTACTGTGGTCCAGTCAAATTAAACTTAATCCAATGTTAAATCTCTGGCAGGACTTGAAGATTGTTCAAGCGTATGAATCAATATGAAGGAAGGTTTGACAGAGTTATATTGAGAATAAGAATGAAAACAACAAAACAAAACAGAAATGTGCTAAGTTGGTACAATTATAATCCAAAAGACTGGCAGCTGTAATTGCATTGAAAGTACTGACTCAAAGGGACACATTAAAAACCTCTAATACTGTGAACCACTTGTCTCCTACTTCACAAATATTTGTGTTGTTCTATCACATACAATCTCTTTAGATTGCAAAATGTGAAAAGCTTAAGGGTATAAAACTATTGTAAATACTTCAGATAAAAAGGCTCAGATGTAAGCAATTTGTATAATACTGCTGGAAGATTACCAAAAAGTCTGATTTCTAATCATTCTTAACATTCTGCATGTTTAAAGACAGTCAGCAACTCCGAAGAAATTAGTGAATCAACACTCTGACTGGACCTCTAAGCCTTCACTGAAAGCCCAAAGGAAGATAATCAGAAAGAAATGAATCTGTTTTCTCAACCAGTACAGCCTGGCTCCTTGCAGAGAGGTCTCCCGCTAACCCATAGTTTCCCTCTGGCTTGAGGCGGCTTATGCAGAGCAGGACTGCAGAGTATCCCACCTTCTTCTCCCACTCGTTTTTTATAGAGTCAGCACTCTGATCGGAGAGCTTCTTCAGCTCCGCTATCTGCTTCTCTTTGCTCTCACAGATGATCTGGGATTCACGCAGAACACTTTGAACTGTGGGAGAGTTTGGACACAAACACACAAAAAGGGAGTCAGGTCTTTCCTCTAAGGGGCGGGGGGTGGGAGGGTGTAAACATGAAGGATGAAACATCCTTCATGTTTACATGAAGGATGTAAACAGAAATCTACCTGAAGGCATTGATTGTGTCAGTACATGAAATTAAATCAAATGTTTTCAGTTAACAGAAAACACAAAGGAAACAAAAGTAAGAAATTATTGCTAAACTCTTGGTGAAAAAAGGCAAAAACGATTTGCTTAAACTGCACAGACTGAGCAGCACAGCTGGAGAACATCACTCTGCACCAGCATGATCTCCTGTGGGATAGTACCTTTCTAGGCTTTTTACTCTGAGTGTTCAGAGACACTTCTGTAAACATCCTTCCAGTTAGCTCTGCAATCATGTCACCTCTCACCTTTCTTTTCAAGCTTACGGCTCATCTCCTCAGATTCCTTCTGCTTAACTCTGTACACACTCTTTATCTCTTCAATCTCCAGATTTTTTCGGTCCAGAATCTAAAGAGTGTGAGAAAAAAAAGAACAATTTTCAGCACCATACAGATACTGCTAGCATGAAAGTGTGCTTTTTTCTGTATTCTATGTCATGGCCATATTGAAGTATGTTAAATCTTATAGGCGTTAAGACACAATCATTGACATCTTTTCAATGCAAAACTAAGATATAATAATAATTATAATCCTTAAACAGAATATTCAGTGTGTCAGTCTCATAGGTTCACAAAGCAAATTTAAGTTTTTGACAATGAGTGCACATAGAGAAGTATACCAAAGTATCTTAAAACTTTAATATCAGACACACAAGTAAAGAGATTGTGTTTGTATTCTTGGCAATAAATAAATAAATAAATAAAAATACAGAAATTTCCTAAAATATAGAACCTTTTTTTTAATATTTGAAACTGAGCCACTTTTAAGAGAATACATCTGGATAAGAATTGTATAATCGGAAAATACTGTATTTCAATTCCTTAGGAGACCAAAGACAAACTGAGTAAAATAGCAGCTGAATGAACCACCTGCACCGAGGTGATGAGGTAAATGCATCTGCTTGCTGCTGCCATCTGGGTGTCATTAGTTAAATCAGGCAGTGATGAGCTGCAGCTCCAGTAATGGAAATAAAGCTGAAAACTTTCCAAGCACTTATGCTCAGTTGCATTGCATGTGTGTAGATATGCAAAGAAAGGTTTTTCCTTGTGCAATAATTTAGGCCGGGAATTCAAGTCTTTGGGAACTATGGAATATTAAAATGACTTTTTAACAGCACAGATCCAATCCAAAAACATGCTTCTCTTGCTGGGAATGGCAGAAAAACATAGAAGATGTTATTTTAGTCTGACTCTAGAAGCCCATGACGCTCCTTATTAGCCAAGCCTGTCATCATCCCGGTGTGAATGGGATGGAGGAGATGAAAGGACGATTGGGTGCCTGGAGCAAAGTTCACCCAACATTTAGGGATAGCCAATTTTTTCCATTTCACCACCCCAAGAGATTTTTGTTTTTCTTTTCAGGGTGTAGAACAGAAGGCAGAGGCACAGGGTCAGGTTGAGGCAGAGTGCATTATTACCCTTTTTAGAGGTCTTTGGAAGACATCCTAATTCAAAGAGAATCCAATGAATTAAAGAGAGGACAGAGAACAGCAGAAGAAGAGAACTAATTTAGGTTTACCAACTAAACTACAATGATCTGCCACAATATTATGATCAGAGCTGAGCTCAAACCTAAAAAACTCTAACTCAACCCAAACCCATAGACAGTGTGTATGAGCCCAATTCAACCCAACTAATTAACTTTAATTAGAGGCCTGAGCCCGAAATAAACTTGACATATTATTTTAAACTGCTACCAGTTTAAAAGACTTCCAGACCTCTGACTTTGAACTTTTCTGACTTGGTAGTTTAGCATTCCCTGTTCTTTGCTTTTTGCTAATATCTTCCTGCTCCACTTTATCACTTGTTGTTCCACAGAATGAGTCAAGTGCAAATCTTCTGGATGGCTGCCAAAGGAGGCATATTTAATAATCTGCAGAAGGAACCTTTGAAACACAGATTACCCCAAAAAGAGACGCTGTCTCAATTTCTGTCTGTGAACCGACGTTGCTGCCCCACAGTCGGCCTATAGCTGCTAGCAGAGCGGCTAACCGTTCCCTCGATGCTGCTGCCACAACCACATGCTAACTACAGCTTCAAAAATGCTGCAAAGGCTCAGCTTTATCCATCCACTGGCCCCCTTCCTTTGGTAATTTGTTTGCAAACGTTTGTCCATTTGAGAGCATCTTGGTTCTCAAGCACTACTCAAGTAAGGCTTGTGACTGGGCACAGATATATGAGTTAGGATTTTAAAAAATGTTTCTGAGTGTGTATTACATTGTGTAACAATTAATTGAAGATATCTTGTGGTCTACATTTACTCATAGATAGAAAGCTCAACACAGAGTGTGGTGCCATACTGCTTATTGTGAAACATCTTATCGTCTTCAGTGAATGGTGAACTGTCTCCTTAAAAGCCTCAAAGACAGCAAAGGAAAGTCGTGTAAGGACGTGACTGATTCCAGGTGCTTGTGCTGCAGCCTAAATGACAGCACTTGCCGTTAAATAAACCAGCTTTAGTGCTGCTTTCAACATCTGACAAGAAGCTTTGAAGAGATGAGACCAGTGAGATGAACAGAGAAGCATTCCTTTACTTTTCACTTGCTTCCTAATGGATTTATGATGGCAACTGCAGATTAAATGGCTGCACAGAAGATTTGCCTATCATGTTCAGATTCCAAACAGAAACTAAAGTTTCCTCCATTACAAAATTCTCTTGCAGATTTTGACTTGATTTAATAAACACTAAAGCTGTGGGCAAATATAAACTATATTAAATTCAATGTTCCTTTCATTTAATATTGAAAGCAAAGCCCTTCATTTAAACAATACAAGTTAAATATTAAAATAAAACTGCTGATACAAACAGCAGTAAAGTCATGAGCTCGTGTTTTTCATTCTTGCCTTCTCAACATCTGCATCATGTCTCTGTTGCATCTTCAGTTTCTCCTCCTGGTGCTTGGCCTCCAACAGTTTGATCGTCATCTCAGTCTGAGAACAGATGAAACATCATGTAATGCAAAAGAAAACAACACTCTCTTCACACCACGTCTGCTACTCTATAATTTAGCTGTAGTTTCCAAAAACTGAACGTGAAAACAACTGCAAATTGATCTGTTCTCTGGCACTGGTTTGTTTTTGCAGAGACTCTATAAGAGAGGCCAAAAAAGATACAATTATCGTGAACCATCTTCCAAACATGGAACAATTCCCATTAAATTTGTGGAAATCATTCCAAAAATATTTACGGATACTTTAAATTTGTGCATGTGCATCTCTAAAGTGAACATAAGCAAAACACAAAAGAGAAAAAGAAAACTGTAATTCGGAAGTTGGGTGTCTGAAACTTAATAGCACAAAATGGCTGCGTATTATTAGCATAGCAGAAAACTGATGACCGTTTTAACTCAAATGCACCATTTTAAGAAGGGATCAGCTTCAACATTGCGTTGGGAAATTTTAGACCATATCTTCAAGAGCTAAGGAAGCACCTTGATTTAAGACTACTTATACCCTACAAACCAATCATAGATCACTAACTAAAAGCCTTTTTCTCATATAATTTATTCATGGTAAATAAACAGGATTTAATCATTAATATTTACCTCAGGCATGTCCTGAGGGCCTTCGCTGTACACAACATAAATCATACTTGGGAAAGACTGACTTGAAAAAGTACCCTATAATCTTTGAACTTTCTAAACTTGTATAAGTGATTGTATTGTGTTAATTTAAAGGTTGTTCATTTTCTCTCGTGGTCAGGGGGGCACTGAGCGAAATTTTGCCAAATTGAAATAAAAAACGTCCAAGATCAACACCTCTATTGAAGCATGAAGGACAGTCTTTTGCAATAAAAATAATGATTTCTTGTGTGGACTAAAGTCAGATCAGAGAATGCTGTTACATCAAACTCATGCTGCACTGCATTTTACACCCTTAAGTCAAAATTTCCAAGTTTCAAGCTTTGCACATAAAATATACTTACAGCTGCAGCAATAAAACAGTTTTATGCACTTCTGACAACTTGAATTTGTGTTAAACCAGTCACACACCGTAACATAAATCAACAAGAGAACATGTTCTTGAATTACTAATGATAAGTTAGGTTACCTGCTACAATTAGTAAATTCACTGGTTGTCCATCTTGAAGAGATGGACATTTATCAGGTGTTCCTGTCATTACAGTACACCTGATAAAGATGTACATATATGGATGCAACTTTTATGAAACCAAAGAGAGAATTAATTCTGTAAATACAAGTAATTGTCAATATTTCATTTTCTTTATTTTTGTAGTCAGTATGTTTATGTCAAAGTGGCTCAGACATCTTAAGTTGTCAGAAGTTGGGTTTCATTTGTAAAAAACATAATCCAACTTTGGAAGATCATTAAAAAAAACATTTATAGTAGCAATAAGCACAGCTTGCACTGCTTTTGACAGAACGTTTTGCATCTAGCTGAAGTCTGCAGTGTGATTATTAAATTAACAGCCATAATGTTTTGAACAAAGCTATAAATCATTTTGAAACTTTTTTTTTTTTTTTTCCTAAATGAAACCCCAGGTTGAGGATTTAGTTTTTGTTTTGAAGATGCAGTATATTTTTCCCTAAATCCCTAAATTTATACCTAAAATTTAGGGATGAACCGAGTTACTGGCCATATAAATCGGCCAATAAATATATATATAAAACCCTCTGCCAACCCCACTTGTACTAACGAGGCTACAGTCTTAGATGCAAATATCCTGGGTTTGATTTCCGACCTTGAGACATCTACTGCATGTTTTCCTCTTTCTTGACCCAACTTCTTGTCCAGCTACTTATGAATAAAGACAAGTAGTGTTAAAAGAAATAAAAAAAAAAAAACTCAAAGCCATTTGTTTTTACAAATGGAACACTTCATAACTTAGCAGACTGTTCATCTACAAAACAAATGACCTAAAAGAGAGGGCTTGTAACGATTTACATTACATTTTTTTCTACCATTTGTATTATGCTCAACATTATCCGTCTATAATAAACTCTGGTACCTCACTAATGTATATACTTTTATTTGATCATTGAAAATCTTAGTTTTCCCCTATAATTAGAGGATGTTTCTCTGCACAAACACACAGCACATGGAGGCACAAAGAAAACCTTTGACAGAAAAACTGTCTGGCTGTTTGCTTTGATGTCACCACTCATGTAGTCTGTGTATCTTCTGGTACGTTAATCAAACCTGCAGCAGGGTGACAATGTTGCTCCTTTGAAAATGTGCTTGGGAGTGTGTGTGCGCGCGTGCGTGTGTGTGAGCGAGTCAGTGGTTAAAAACATCCCGAGGCTAAATCTTGTTTGTTCTAGTCATCAAAACCATTAAGCTGAAAAATTCCCAAAATGTCACTTGGCACAGGGAAAGCTCATTAGACCTTGTCTCTAAGATAAATATCAAAAGAAAACAACATGATTTAACTGCAGTATTGTTTATGTGTGTAAATAATGACAGAACACAATGAAGACATCAACAGCACACAACTAAATGTAGCCCTGCTTCAGGACTAAAACAGTGGAACAAAACTAAAGAGCTCAGGTTGTCACTCTGAAGTCAGCAATTCCCTTCTCGTTTAGCGCCCCTTTAAAAATAAAAGTCCAACTAAAATGCAGAAATTGCCTTCTGGATGCCGCTCCTCATTATAGCACTTGAGCTACATTCAAACTGCATCCTTAGCAGAGCTCGTTTAAGTATTCTGTTCTTTCTTCTCCATCATTTTTCTTGATTTAATGCTATTTCTTGTGCAATTGAGAGGACCACAGGAGACTTGTCAGAGTAGAAAGGAAGAAGTCAAAAAGAAGTGAGAGAAAGACAGAGGAGCAGAAGGAGGGGGAGAGGGAGAGAGAGAGAAGGCGTTGACTGAAAAGCACAATGTAAGGCAGAGACCTGATTCTAACAGTGCCTGAACAAAAAAAAAAAAAGGCTCATGTGGGGGTGTCACTTTCTTATCCTCTCTTCAAATGCTCTTTGGAGAAAGTTTGTCAAACTAGATCAGTGGTGTTTGAAACTTGTTTATAAAAGCGTCGGTGAAGGGAGGAGGAGGAGGAATGTCGTACACCTAAGGCTTCTGAGATGTCTTCAATCAGCCCCGACTGGGTGGTACAGCTCCTTCCCTTTTCTCTTCTTCTGAGGTGAAGCGAGCGCTGTAAGATGCCATGTTTTTTGACACTTTGCTTTTGAGAGGATGAGAGCTAAGGAGGGAAGAAGAAGGGGTGGATGGGGGATCTGAGAGCGGGACTGCGAGCAGAAGACGGAATCGGTTTCTTTTTCCGTTCAATATCAGAATGCCGAGGGGTGCGGGGGGGTCAAGGCTTTATTTCTAAAGCGGGGATACATTTACAAAATTGTCTGCTGCTTATGCCTCACTAGGCCTTTTCTATAAAAAGTAAGGAATTTGGTTGAAGTATTTCTTTCGATAGCCAAATGTTCCTTTCCAGACTTTTTTTCCCCCTAACCCATTAAAATATGGACAAAAATGTTATCCATCTGTATGCATTCCTCCATTATTCATCCTTTTGTCTTTCCATCAATCCATCTAGCCTTTTACATCTATTCATCCTTCTTTTCATGTATCAGTCCATATCTGCTATTTTGCAAACATCAAGTCATCCATCCATCCTTTCAAGTTCATATTAATTTATGGACTGAACTCTAGAAATTTGGGTTTTGAAAAGCATGAATTGACGACATGAAGAAAGCATACCAACAGCTACTGACCATTTCCTAACCCTAACAGGATATTATTTTATACCTTTCTGTCCAAGTAAAAAGGCTGGACAAAGATTGTGGCTAAAATTTGATCTCCTATAGTTTTTGACAAGAAGCATTTTGAACAAAAACAAGAATGCGAGTATGATGCCAAGAGACTTCCATTCCAGTTCTCTCAACCTATGAAGTACTAAGGTAACAAGAACAGAGGAGATATGTTTGAAATAGTAACTTTATTATTATGAAATAGTAAATCCCTCATGGCTCCATGCCTCAAGCACGATCTTGAAGCCAGCTGCAGAACTAGTCCCCGCTAAAACTACTGAGACTCACAAGGTTACCCTTTTTTAGCTTTCAAAAGCGATCAGATAAGACAGGCCATGGCCCTCTAAATCACAGGCTCAGAACTCAAGCTTCATCCCAGAGGACCCTTAGATTAGAGAGACTGCATCATTATGGCATCAGAAAGCAAAGGGGTCTGATCCCCAGTTGGGGGCTTGCGACCATTAGACCATGACTGCTTGACACACATCTACCAGGCTGCTGCCAACTTTCCCTGAGGTCAGGTGCCGAGGGAAAAGCTTCAAGATGGCATGTACACAGAAAGTCTAAAAGAAAGGCTGTGTGATTTAATCATTCTGTCAGTATCTTCTGTAATCTCTAGCCTTAGGCCTGCGCCGAGCTAAAACTGACTCATCAGTCACAGTTTAATTGAATTTCCAAATAAAGGCCCGGCCCTCTTAACACTAAGCACTTTCAGAGTGTGCTGTAGGATTAACAGGACTTTGGCGCTCCTGCAATACATCCTCCATAACTCACCTATAAGCTGTCACATATGTGTAAGGGAAGCTTATGGGGAAATGCTCTACCTCAAGGCATGTCTTGCACACATAGCCTCCCTCTAAAGGGCATAAACAGCAGTCAAGCTGTGTCAACACTGAAGGTGTTTTAGTACTCTTATTTTATTGAATCAAGCTGTTCCTATCTAGCGGCTAAAGCTCCTACTCATGCTGTGGGCACTGACCACAATCTGATGCAGACGTTACAAAAAAAATAAATAAATTTGTCAAACATCTCCCAACCTAAAAGGTTATTCACATCAGTAGAATGTGGCATCATGTTGTTCTGTTTTTCAGTAGTTTTCACCTCCTTGGATGTATTACCCTTTTATTGCTTTTGCAAATCAACGTTTGGTATTCCTGACGAAATCTAAAAAACATCTTTAATGTGAGAGTGAAAAGGAATTTATACAAAACAATGATATCATATTTAACATAAATTAAATGTTTGCATAAACATTCACCCCCTTTAAAGTGTCTGACCACATTCAACAGAGGTCCAGTCAAAAAGTAAGATAAAGTAAGATTACAGTGTAGGAGACTGGAGAAGTGCTATTATCACAATAATTTATCAATTTAACAATGAATGGGCAAAATGAATAAACTGAAACACAATGATGTTAAAAAAATAGGTTTGAAATTGTTTGTTTATGGTTATGACATTGGGACAAATAGGGAGTACATGACAATGTGTGAGTGTGAAATGCAGGTACAAATAGGCAGAGGGGTAAGTCACCTCAAAATACCTCCATGCCACCAAGGGGTAAAAACATTAAAAGAGAAACAAAATCTCTTAAGCGTAAACATCACAAATCTGAACATCAAAGAGAAAAGGTCCGCCCTGTTTCTGCCTCATTCTCTCCCATTTCCACTGTGTTCATCCTCATGTTTTTCTTTAGCTTTTGGAAAAGATTGACATTTTGGTTGTATTTTGAGTCAATAGAAGTGGAACACCAGTTTCTACTTGAAAAAGATGGTCTGCTTGTATTGAAGGCTTTATCACACCAGTCCCATATTTTAGCTCTTTAGAAACCTTAAAGGAGGGGCTCCAAAGTCTAGTCCGTGGACCAATTGTGGCTCAATGATTTTATTCGAAGCCCTAAACATAATTCTGTTATGGAACAAATCTGATCAGTAATCAATTTTTGTATTTTTTAGGTTGAGATTTTTACAGTCAGATAAAAAAAAAAAACGTTGCTTGTTACAATGTTAGTGACACAACAAAATAATCTATAACATTCCAGAGGAAAGCCAGGAACAAGTCACCAGAGAAAAAAAGAGAGAAAAAACCCCATAAATTTCTGAGAAAATTGTGATTTTTTTTGGTGCTAAATATACCAGCTGTTGACATACTGAAACTACTTTGTGCTTCAAAAAGTAATTTCTGAAGTTGTAAAATGGTAAAGTTTGTATTTGAATACAGCTTTTTTACAGAGTAAGTCTGAGCTGTTTCTCATCTCATGGTTGATTAATACAGCTGTCTTTATTTGGATATTCAAATGTTTTTACTATTGGTTTCGGCAAACAGGATGAAAGTGTGAAAAGGAGACATAGCTAATTTGTAACAGTAACACATCACCCTATTCCACACTGGTAACGGGTCGATGGAAAAACAAACCCTGGCCTAAGTTCGTTTAAGGGTTCGGGCCAATTGCTCATCTAAACTTTTCCAAGAACTGCCGGACATAACCTTTGCTGTCAGAGTAAATGCAAAACAGCCAGTAAAATTAACAAGCTCACTTTTGTCAGCACACCTTTCCAACTTATACCCGTTTAAGGTCAAGGCTGGAGGGTTTGCTTATTACAAAGTAATTTAAATACACATATTCAAGCTGTTACTGAGAAGATAAAACCAAAAAGTTACCAGAAATTAAGTGCTGTTTACTTTATAATTTTGGCCTTCATGGAAAAACTTTGGACACCACTCACTCAAAGCCTCATTCAGTCGACCCCAAAACCTTTATAAAGGGCATCAAAGCAGTTTATAAGCTTCACAACCAATTTGCAAAACGGTTGAAATGCTGAACAGAATTACAATACACAGGTGTAAACCCACAAGTGTTGCATGCAATCAGTGTAAGGTAAAAATTCCCATCACATTCATCCATTTTGAGCCACGCAGGCAGTCTAAGATACAATCAAACAGCAGAAGTTGTTGCTCTAATTTTTTTGTTTTCCAAGGGTTAATATGCATCAGTGTACAGACATCATGCCTTGCTGTTCTAGGTTAAAGCACAAACCGTGAACAATGCTCTGGGATGTAATGAACAGCTCTTAACAATGTCCTGAGTGTCTAAAAATCCACAAACCCCTCCCCACACCTGCATCCGTCAGAGCAGTCAAAGCGACTGCAGCAGCCACTAAAAACCATAATGGTTACATACAAGTCATGCTCAGTTTTATATTTAACGCTGCGTTTATGGTGCTTGATAGAAGGAATGACTGGAGCTTTGGGGGAGTTGGGGAGGGTCAGACGGGACTTCAAAGTATGCTTTCAGAATAGGATTTTCTGCTTAAATCCACATACGGAAAGAAAGAGTCATCAGAGGAAGCTGGCAATATTTCTGTCTTCTTAGGGAATTGGCCATTCCACCAGTATAAGCCATGTACTTGGGTGTTTATAAATGACTGGGGTGTCTTACACCTTAAAGCAGGCAGGGTTGGGTTTGACTTGTCGATGTGTTATTCTTGTTTTAATATAATCATATAAATATAAAGCATGCTACATAGAAAAAGGCAATGGAAGGAAATGCACAGAACCTTAATATATTTTGTCACATCTCTACCACATACTTTTTATTCATTCAAGTTTATTTAGTCACGAAAAACACCCTGGGCTATGCAATACTGTAAGCACTGCTCTGAAAACTGATTCTAGCTATCAACTAAATTGAATACAAGTCCCTCTTTAAGCCTTCCTAATATGTACAGTAACCCAAAATTGTGAATTAAAAGGAAAACCATGTATAATGTATTTGTATTCACCCTTCAGTCAACACTTTGTAGAACTCTGCAGCAATTACAGCTAAAAGTGTTTCGGGGTATGGCTCTACCAGATTTGCACATCTAAAAAGAGAAATGTTTTGCCTATTCTTCTTTGGAAAATTGGACAAAACCAGTCAGATTGGCTGAAGACAATCTGAGGACATCTATTTTTATGGTCTTGCCTCATATTCTCATTTTATTTTTCATTTATTCTCATATATGTTTAGGGTTGTTGTCCTTATGAAAAGTGGACCTCCAAACCTCAGTATTAAGTCTTTTGCAAACCTTAACAAGTTTTCTTTCAGGATATCCATCCCTGCTGAGGAAAAGTATCCCGAAAAATGATGATGCCACCATGATGTACGTTAATACTTATTTGACACACCAAAGTTTTTTTTTCTTAATTTCACTATATTTAAATCTATTCATCTTCTCAACAACTTTGATCAAGTTCCTTGCTCCTATTTTAGAAAAGCTTCTCTATGTAGCATGATACAGGCACCCCATTTTACAGGGATTTTCGGTTCAGAGAAATGTGTTGCAGTTTAACACAAAGCTCGGTTTTGTCCAGATGGCCAGAAAAGAGAAAGAAAGTTAATGTTTGGCTTCATCTCAACAGAGCACAACCTCCACATATTTACTTTTGCCAAAAAGAATTTATTTGGGCAACAGTGACCTTCTCTGTGCCACTCTTTCATTAAGAACCGATTATAAAAGTAGATTTTTAGATGGAGAGATAATTCTTGGTTGGTTTGCAGTTTTGCCACGTTCTCTGTGAGAAGTCTAACCCTTGGGCTATATTTTTATATTCTAACTCTGCTTTAAACTTCTCCACAACTTTCTTATTGACAAAACTGCTAAGTTCCTTCATCTTTATGATGTTGTTTGTTCACTAATGTTCTTTAACAAACCTCTGAGGTCTGCATAGAAAAGCTGGATTTATTCAGAGATTAATTTTGAACTCCATTTATTAATTAGGTGACTTCTGAAGGTAATTGGATTTTAATTAGAAAAGCTTCTCTTTTCTAGAGTAAAGGAAGCTGAATACAAATGCATATCACACTTTTGAGAGATAAGGTCATAAAACATTTTGAAAGCAGTATTTCTTTTTTTAACTCACATAACACAAAATCAAAACAGTGAGGTTTGAGGTCAAAATGTGACAAAACAAGAAAAAGTTGGGTTGGGCATTTTTCAGGTTTAACTATATTCAGCTGCGTACCTCTTTGCTTTGTAGACCATGATCAATGGCAAAGGTGCTATTCGTCTCAATGGTTGACTTTAAAATCTACAGAGACAAAAGGGAGAACATTGAGGTGATGAGAAGATAGAAGAGCTCAAAGACATTTTTTTTTTCCCCAAGCAACAAATAAACAACAAAGGACCCCTGACAACTTACAGGTGACAAGGGGCTGGGCTTCTCTCTCAAATACCTGGGGTTTTCAATCTGAAAAAGCAAACAGAAAAACATTCAGACTTCTCTTTCTCCTAAGCCTCTCCTAACAAAGCCCTAAAACGACCAGAATCTATCCCTGGCAGTGAGTTTGCCATAAACAATGTGGAAAGCACATCAAAGCCCAGTTTTGTGGCTGAAGTCTCTTCCGTCAACTCCTGTCTGTTTAGAGAGACAGAAAAGTCGTGCAACTTCAAGGCTTTGTGTGTGTGGCCGGCTCTGTTTCCGCTCTCAGCTCTCCTTCTGCTGTCCCTTTTGTCAACACTGAAGACCGCTAATCTGTAAGCTATCCCCACTCTGTTTACCATCACATGGAGGCCAATGTGTATACATCCCTGCCAAACACTGACTCGGCATGCTCTTTGCTTACAGTATGAAGCAGAGAGGACTGAAAAGTGTAAGCAGGTTAACCACCTGAAAGTAAGCGGGTCACAGTCCATGTGACATTAGTGGCTTTACATCAATAAGGCTCGCTAACTGTGACACAAGCTGCAAAAATATCATCATACAGTGCTTCTCTCTGATGCTTTAGGGCCATCTGTGGGGGCTCACATCTAACATCGACATCACAGCCTTTCAAAGTAAGAACCTAAATCTCAAAATGATGGCAATGACTTCCAAGGCTAAGCTCCAAAACAAAAAGACAGAGTGGGAACAGGAGAAAATAATGGGATTCAATTCAATGTTGTAAAAAAGGGGAATCAATGCTTTAAGATGGCGCTACCCACACAAAGCTAATCCTGAATGAATGGGAGATGAGGGAACACGACCTAAGAGAATTTAGGGACTTGGGAGTTAAAAAAGCTGCAGCAATAGTGCCAGGATAAAGTCACAATCTGTTGCTTCAGGGTGAGAGATTTACAATAAATAAAGGCAGCTCTGCCTTACTGACATCTACTCAGGTTAAAACGAGCAAGATATTTTGCGACATACTGTTACCCTTAAACTGGAACCATTTGGTTAAAATTATTACTGCTATACATACACAAGATCTGCAAACAGCTCCACTGTGTGTATGTTGTAAACAGTCAAACGCAAGTGCATCAGGCATGATGAAGGAAAAAAATATAGATATTTTTACAAACTGGTGCGTAGCATGAAACCTAAAATGGGATTTCTTTTTATACCCACAAACAGCCAGTCATCAGGTTTGATTGAGCATGGGCTTAGGGCAAAGAGGACTAAATCCTGCGGTGTTGTCTTGGCACAGTGTCACCCTAAACTTGGACTTCTTGTATATGTATGCCTCTGAATGTTTGTAAGGAAACAGACAGGGAATAATCACAAGGACTCAACATTGAAGCACATCTGCTGATATCAAACTAATTTCACACTAAAACTAAAGGAGATGCATACAATTTTTCATTATTATTATTATTATTTTTTTTTTTACATTTCTTTTAAACAGAACACTGATTTCACAGCTGTATGAGTCAACTCCTGTTTGAGATTAAATGATGCTCCAACAAAAAAACTAAACTGAAATTTGAACGGGTAACTATGGTTCAGACATAAAAAATAAAAAATACAAAAGAGTACAAAATACAAATAAATTACAATCTATTGTTTTTCCAAGCAAAAAATACCTTTTTAGATCCACTTTTGGAGCCAAACCTCTTCAAAATGTAAAGGCACTACACTATATATGGTTATTTGTGAGCATAATACAATAATAAAATAAAATATATATTTTTTTAAATTGGTAATAAAATGTATTGTTTTGTAATGGTTTTTGCTTCTTATGTGTCCTTTGTCAGTGTAAAATGTCTCTTAATATTGTCAGGCTGCCTCAAGAAATAAATCAAGAAACTCTCTCCAAAGTTTCCTCCTGAGTTTTTACTTACAAAAATTACATACAACTGCAGCTTTTTTTCTCTGTCCAAGCCAAATAAACAATATTTCAGACTCCCTTTTTAACCACCACGTATGCAGTATTAGCTTAAAGAGAAAACAACATGTGATTCCTTGAATGAAACATTCAGACAGACATAAATTTATAGATTTGAGGGGTATGACAGACAATGTTCACAGGTTAATCTATTTTTTTTAAGTAAAAACAGAGTGATTGTGTTGAAAAATTAGACTTCCATTCATTTCTATTAACTGCAGCAATGCTTGAATTAAAGCTCACATACACTCAGGTACATAAGAGTAGCAATGCCAGTCAGAACAAGAGTACAAATTACATCATCTAATTACATCATCTAACAGAAGTACAATTTTTGACACAAGTAGCAATCTACTTGTCACAAAAAACAAACTTTTGTCACAACTGCCTCCAGTTGCTTGGAGACATATAGTCTCCAAGCAACTTACTTTTGACCTCATTCTGACTTGATAAATAACTATAAAATTTTGCTACATTAAAGTTGGAGACTATCACTATTTCCATTTTGAGTGGCTTATATGTCACGCATTAAGAGTTTGACGTTTTGTTGTATGTAATGTCACAGTCTTCTACAACTTTTGCATGTGGTTTCCATGATACACTAAACTGACTATATTCCATTAAAGTAGAAATGAATGGCAAACCAATATAGCCTGCTTCAGAACATCTAAATGAAAGTGAAAGATGTTCCAGATAGAGCGATGCTTGGCTCTGCTGAAATTTTGTAGGAGATGAGCACTTTGAAGCCATGCATCCATAAAACTTGAGCAGGGTTTGTGCGTGTGTGTTTGTGTGCGAAGGAACATCTGTTGATTTGAAAGATGCAGGCTTGGGGGAGCGTTGCCAAGCAATGCTTCTTATCAGTGTTTCAACACAGTGGAGAGCAGAGCGGTGCAGTGAGCGGCTTCACGTCTGCAGACAGATCCCTGAGATTTCCTCAGGACTTAAATTGGGGGGGTATAGAGTCCGAGATGCACGGACAGACAAACAAGAAGAGAACAGACAAACTGAGAAGGACTACAAAAAGTAGAGCTGTGGGGGTTCTGCAAAAATATCTGCGTGTAGGCAATGTAGGAGAAAGTTTGAGGCAACAGGAAGGCACAAAATGAGAGCAAAAGGGAGTAGGAGTCATGCAGGTGAGGAGAAGGAAAAATAAAACATATGAGGGCAGATTGCTGATCAAGCCCTGACCTAGAACTCTGCAGACAGCGAAGATAAAACAGGTGCACACATCTTCCATTGCAGTTTATAAAACCCTCACAACCTACAATAGCAGTGAAATGCCAAAAGGAGGAGACTTCAAGAGGACTCAAGTAAAAGGCTCTTTTCATTATTTACTCAAAAGCGTCCAGGCAGCACGGCTAACTCAATATCACTGCACTACTGCGGTTAAGAGTGCTTCAGTCAGTCAGTGCTCTGCAGGCTGATAACGTACTGCTGAAAGCACTCAGTCAATAGCAATTACAAGGTCTGTGTGATGGCCTCCACTTACTATGAAAGTGATCTGGCAAGATATACTTTATACTAAATGTGTTGCCTCGTGTATTTTATTGACCAAAACCAAATGTAAATAAACACAAATATAAAATAAGAAAACATATACTATAAATTTTTGATGAATCTGGACGAGGATAATCATTTGAAAACCGACAAGAGGGCTGAGAGAAACAAAAGCAAAAGAAAAACTGAGGGTTGTCAGCTAAGCAACTATCAAGACATCAACAGGTCTAACGCTGCAAACATTACTTCACCTGAAATTAAGCCAAGTCATGTTTTTGTACAGTTATTTTGAAAAAAAAAAAACTATAGAAAGCTTAATTATGAAACTTACCAATAAAAGTATGAAAAAACTAAAAGAGTGTAACTAAAATGTGTTATTTACAGAGCTCAATGTCAGCACACTGATAAAGATGTTAACTGTACGTGCACCACCTCCATAAAACACCTTGTGATTTGCCTGCAGCAGTCAGTTGAGATTTTATTGAGGAGACGGGGCTGGGTAAAAAGCTTATATTCACACATTGGAATACACCATCAGCAGTGGGTTTAATCAGCTCCCATAACAAACTATACAAGGAAAACGTATAACATACCTCGCTTGTTAATCCTCTGATCAATAAAATAATCTTGACGCAGAAAGTCCTTCTTCATTGAAGAGAATTCCAACAAGCTCCAATGTGTTTACTAAAACTTCTAACAAAAAGGAATCTTATGCGGAACATGTCCTCAGATACCTAATTGATTAAAGGGCTCATGAACAGTTTTAAATTTTAACAATGCTGTGCAGAATTACATATTTTCTTTAACTGGACAACAGATGTGAACTTGTTGATAAGCTCAGTTCATTAGATTAGTTTTATTAGATCAGACTAGTCCAAGCTCTGTATCTTAAAAAAATTAAATAAATTTTCATGGGGAATAAACTGCTTTTATTAATCTGTTCATTGATAGGATCTGGAATTTAATGTGAATTAAACCCCAGATCTGAAACTGGCATCGACATTGGCCTATTTATCACTAGTACGTATAACGAACAAAAAGTAATTCTGATGAAAATAAATGACAAAATTCTTTTTTGATTCCTAACAAAACCATAAATCTTTACTGACTTTCAGATGCTGGCACCATTAGCACTAACTGCAGGAGAATAAAATTAAATGTACTGGTTGGGTTTTGTATATCTTTTGAGTTTTTCTGAACCTCTGTCCCTGCAGTGAGCCCCAATAATGAAAAGGCTGACAGCATGCCCAAGGACTCACCCCCAGGTTCCAGCTGTTAAGGCGAGTCTCCAACTCACTGTCGCCAGCAGACACATTTGCTTTTAGCATCCCATCCACCTGAGAAGAAAGAGGGCAAATGATGGTATCAACAGCAGGATCATGATGGAAGTAAATAGCAGGGATTTAAACTAGAGGATGTTATTGAAACCACGTTGATTGGCATTTTAGCCTGAAGAAGCAAAAAGCAGGCACTGATGGAGGTTGTCACAGCCTGCTGACTTGATATAATGCCTCTAAAAAACAAATGGTCTTATTAAAGTTTAAAGGTTGAAGGTAGAGCCTTGTGCTTTCCTTAAATACCAACAACACTGTATTTGTCTTAGTAATCCTCAATCTTTTCTGCTCAATTTATTCATTCTAACATCCAGTTTTCCGGATGTGCAGCAGCTCTACAGAATATCTGTTCAACAATACATTCCAAGAGCTAAACTGTCTTACATTGAAGATTTTTTCTGTCTTTTGTTACGGCTGGGTTCCGGATCTCAATTATGCATTATAATTCAATTGGTTCCAGGGCTTTTGTTGATACAAGATCGGTTTACCCAAGTCAAGCTTGGGCAGCAGAAGTAGGAAGACGGGAAATATCTTATAAAACTGAAGGAGCAATAGGAAACTGAGAGATGTTGTTGAATGTGATTAGGATCTGATGGAGTGTGGACCTTGGGAGGACCTCTGCGGGACAGTGCTGGCACAAAGAAACAGATGAATGGAATAGCTAAGGATTATGTGCCTCTTTTGATTAGAATGGCAATACGGCTTCCAAGCTTCAACCTCGGACAAACAGGATAAATGTTTCATTTCAACATATAGGAATGCTGGGAATGCAGTTCACTGGCTATTTAAACCAAAATGTCCTAATCTGCATAGGGCACAAGAAATTTAAAACACACATTAAAGAAGTTCCTAAACTATTTCTGGCTGCAGATATTAGACAATCACATCACTGACTTGGTCATGCATTTGTTAACAGTTCATTTTAAGAACAATACAGAATACATGCAAAGACATCAGAGCAACACTGAACTAATCAACAACAATAATGGTTTTTATAGGCTAGTTTACTCAACTCCCTGGTAAATGTGTTGATTAAAAAAAAGTTCTAATATTCTATTCTCATTAGGTGGCGCTCAGAGAGCATTGAAATTTAACTCCCAGAAAATCAGCTAATTCTTGAAAGTGAAAAATACAAAAGAAATCGAGATTGTCACAGAAAAATTAAATTAGCTGAACCTAAAACTGCAAAATACTGTCAATCCGCACACTTGATCCCAATATACATGCACTATTCAGAATGGGAATGAATGAAAAGTGGTAAATATACTTAAGACACCTGACTGAATCTGAGAGCAAAATCTTCTTCATCCCCTCACGTTAAAACCTACTAATGTATTCTATTCAAAGCAATTTACAGCAAGGTATGCATCAAATAACACTTTTTGGATGATAATTTGCAGCCGGGAAAGTGATTATAAACTAACCATTCTTGAGTCTCGTCTTGGACTCAGCTTGAGTGAACTGGAGGACATGGGTTCAGGAAGGACCTTTTCCTCATACAGTCTCCTCCTGAAAGAGAAACATTAGAGGAATACATGTGAAAAGAAAATAACCTGCAGTCTGTGAGTGTATAGTCCTGCGGTCTGTTCCCCTTTGTATATGAATGTGCTTGCATCGGCAACCTCCTTTGACATATGCGCACATCAACATCTGGCATTGGTTGCATGGTTTGTGGTCTGCAATCCATCCCATCTGAACAATAAATGTCCACACCATTCTTCACTCAGTTTCCATGCACAACACATGGCGAGCATGGCTAAGACTTAAACCATTCCCTTACAATCAGACACGTCAATGACTGTCTCTCATCATGTCTGTCATGGGTAAAAAAAAAAAGAAGTAAGCAGCTATACAGGAAATCTATGCTGACACACAAACACGCACACTTGTTTTAACAGCGCTCCCTTATATTACACAGACCCACATACTCTTATAAACCATCAGGGGAATAACTATGCTAACAATCTCATTAGACGCAGGCACATGAGACGTTATTAGTCCACTAACAATAATTGAATGAATGAATGCGGATGTGGAGCCACAGTAAAAGAAAATTAAATAAAGATATTCTGTCATCTTATAAAGACATGGCTTCACTTTCTGTGGGTCAGAGAGGGATTGATTAGAAGTCTATGAGAAGATCATCGGCTTTCCCTTCTTTGTATATGTACATTTTTTAGTACAAGGACCACTGAATCTCATTATCAACAAAAAGAGTTGACCTGTCAGGGCACTTACTGTGAGGATTATACAAAACAACACTTACATCTTAGAGGAGCTAATATTGATTAATATAATAACGCTTTAATTCATCTTCCATCTGTGGTAGTATGTTCACTATTAGACCTTGTGATCTAATAATGTACTACTAGACATACTCTGATCAAATTAAGAGCTAGTAATAGTGCTTTACAAAATCTCTACTCCTCAAACTTTTTTAATTTGTTTAGCATGCTGATGTACTACCCCTTCATTCTGACACCTCTAAATAACTTGTGCCTACCTGTTGCCTAAATATCTTAGAATAAATATGAAGTATTTCAAAGGACTGATAAAAAAAATTATAGAATAAATACTGTCATGTTGACCAAGGAACACATTAGACATATCAGGGGTAATGTTGTAGAGATAATGAAAGCTTCAATCTGTAGATGTAAACGTCTAGTACAAAAAGACTTTCCAGGCCCAACTGCAAGGGGCTATATACAAACACGCACCACACTTGTTATATTTTCAGTTATATGAATTTTGAAAACCATGCATCCCTTTCCTTACACTTCTCAACTACAAAATACCTCTGTTGGATTTCTTATAAAATCACAGAAAACTACATAAAGGTTTCTAGTTGTAATGTGATAAAATGTGGAAAGTTTCACATAGTATATTTTTGAATGGTAATATAAATACATGGACAGTGATGATAGTGTAATAATTACATTATAGGCTTCTAGTAGTGCTGCATGGTGTGACTTAATTATCTGTTGTGCTACAACTTGTCAAAGGAACTCATAAAAAGCTAAAGTCATGCATATTTAGAAGATGCATCTCTAAAATAGCATCTCCTTTCATCTTGGTACATTAGGTTCTCCTTAACATGTTATAATATAAATATTTATGTACATTACAAATGTATTTTTATTGTTCGTTTTGGCAAATGAGCCATTAATCGACTATTAAATATATCTACACGTCATAATATTAAAAAGATATATAAGGTGTAAGTCTTAATTTGCGATGTTTTGAAACATTTATGGTGAAAAATATTCTGATATGTAATTGTAGATGAACAGCTTGGTACTTTGTAATCTATTTCTTTACATATCCCAGATACAGATGACACCTCAAGAAACAAATTTCTGTGGGTTTGTAGGTGCAAATAATCAAACACTATGAAATGATTGTTTAAAATTGCCAGTTTTGCTTAAGTTTTGGGAAAATATACATTTACTGGAAAATACCTCAAAATATGAACTCACTAAAAATTCAGAAAGTAAAAATTTCTGAATTTTTAATGATTTCACATTTTCACAATTTAGAAATTTTACACTTCAGGACATGATAAAAATGATTCAGTGTTTTCCAGATTTACCAAGCGTTAAAAATAAATTCCAAACTTTAATTTTTCACTTCATAAATATAAAGTTGAAATGCAGAAGCGGTGGTTGACAAACTTAGTACGCCCTCACTGTGATAACAGAAAAGCAGGGAGAAAATGTCACCAATGACCTTGGAAAAGCAACTCTTGCTGAACCAGCAATCTGGAAAGAGGTTTATGGTTATTTCTATAAAAAAGTAAAGTCCACCATCCTACAGTGAAGTTTATTCACGAATGGAAAACTGAGCATCTGAGAACAAGGTTTAAATGTTCTACTTGTTCTCCCAGTAGTCTGATAATGGAAAACCAAATTAGTCAGAAAAGAAGTCAATTTCACTTTTAGTTTCAAGCATGTATGATGCCTAAGTGGGAAAAGTATTTGCATAGCACACAATGAGATTAAGCAAAGTTACTGTTCACTGTGGCAATTCTTGAAATGCCATTGTGTAAATTCTCTAGCATGGCCTCATCTCTGGATTAGCTATGTAGTCATGAATGATCACCGCCATTTATTTTATATTGAGTTTGAAGGCTTTGATTAGATATTTTTAAAATTAATAACCTAAATAAAAACTTGTTTGAGCCCCCGCTGTCATATGAACCACATATCTTCCCTCTGATCTCTGCTGTCTGACATTTGGCCTAATTATTTTAATATGAAGGACTCAAACTGGACCATGACACCTTATTGCCAACTTTGTAAGAACATGAGTTCAAATGAATAAGGTTTGTGGAGAAAAAAATTAATAAATCAACAATGTAGTTGTTGAAAACTAAACATCACATTTGCCAACTTCCCTCTGTTACATTTCACATCTGGCAAGTGTTCAAAGTGACTGGCAGAACATATCATGATATATTATTTGAGAATTATGTGTATGAAAACTTTCGGGCGCAAAATCAATTTGACTCAATGAGGAATATTAAATAAAACAGGCAAAGTACTGTGTGCTCAGACAGTCTGTTTATCTCTCTGTATGTGCACGCGTTCACACTCACACACATAAAGCTATGAAATTTGGATGGGGGGCCAAGCTTCACAATTTTAGGCCTCTAAGTCAACAGGTGGATGAGGATAATTGAATCAGATGTGTCTGGAGTCTGAGGCCCACAGATCAAAGCAGTGGTAAGTCAGGCCAGAGCAACACACACACGCGTGCACCCCCCCACACACACAAGAGCATCCACCACGTAAAGAGAAGCTGCAGCTTGGTTGATTAAAGCAACCTGACATCCAAGCCCCAGCCTGACCTCCAGGTGCAGAGCCAGCGGGCCCAGGGCTCAGCGTCAAGCACCCCCAGGAAAAGTCTGACCTTGGGATACAAACATCCCAATGTCCCTGCACACCCTCCACTACAAACTAACACCGGGAAAGATCAGAGGAAGGACTGAAAGAGAGCAATGAGAGACTCTTATACCAAAGTAAAAAACTAACTGCAAATAAAATGTGACTGTCAAAGTTGTGAAGAGAAAATAAAAATACGGAGAATGAAGGGGGCTGTAGGGCTGCCTAAGAGTTTTCATATGTGGATGAAAAGAACACAGATGGAAGACAGACGTCAAGGAGGGAAAAAGAGAAAAACAAGAAAATGAAATGTGCATGGGAGCTCTAAAACAGAGACCACAGTAAATGTGAAGTAATATTCCATTCTAGACAGAATGGAATATTACACTTTTTGTCAAATTAAGAACACAATTTATAGTAGACTGATCACAACAAGCACGAGAAGTTGGAGTGACTAAAATCATGAGGAAATCTTCTCAACCTGAGAACTTTTCTTCCAGATTCCACTGAATGAAAGCGTGCTATGCACAATGAAATACCACCATCTTGTGGTTACTTTTAGAATAGCTTTAATAAAGTAATCCCTATGGTTTACGCAAAATTCACACATTACAGCAGACCTAATTCTTAGCACCATGGAGTAACACCTAAAAACGTCCTAAAAGTTTAACTTTAAAAGATGGTTAAAATGAATCAAGCTGAAAAGTAGGTCTATCTCACATATGACAGCTGGGGAGATCAAACATTGCCACATCATAGGGACACACTGTCATACCAGTCCATTGAGATCAATCATATCTAAATAGGACAAAAACATAAAAGGGCTCTTGGTGCAGTTAATTTTCTTTATCTGGATGTTTTTCTGTGATCTGAGAGTCTTTCATCGTCTTATCTCGACACTGTGGGACTCAGCAAACAGGAAAACAGGAAGAAGAATCTCAATGTCTCACCATAGATTTTGAAATAGCACCATTCTATTTTAGTCCACATGCCAAAACAAAATAAACACAGGCCCACATAAACCCCAGAAAAATTTCTGGATCGGGCCGGATCATAATTTTTAGAAGCTGTATGTATTATGGTCAGTAATCAAAGAGACATAAGAAAATAAGACAATGCAAACAAAGTAAATATTCAAGCTGTTCAAGTCTAGTTCTTTTTTTTAACGTAAAATATATTACGAAAAGTTTGAAAATTAGTCCTGAAAATTGTGGAATTTCAACATTAAAATGTGTAGGAACTCTGGTTGTCAGTGCAATCTTATAGGGCTAAGTATGACGCCTCAACTCATCTGAAAAAAATAACTGATTCTGGTTACCACCCATTTCTCTGTGCATCATTACATTCTAGTTATAAAAACATTTAGATGAAAACATAAGAAAATAAGACAATGCAAATCTGGTTCTTTCCGTTCTGATCCATATCTCGTGCCTCAGGTTATGTCCAAAAATCAAGAAGAGAAATTTAGCATTTTCCATACGTGAGGAAAATCATCTTCGAAACCTGCTAAAGGGTTACGCAAATCCAGGAATGATGGACAACAAGCAGTAAAAGATGTTAAATCACAGGGCTGTTAGAACTTGGTAAGTTAACTCTAACATGTCCTTAGACTGTGAGAAGAAATGTTTAAATGCCACACAGTGAGGCCCCAGCAGGCCTTTTTATTGTCTATATCCATCTTCCTAAGAGGTGACAGCTCTAAGTGCTGCTGCGCCTAATCATAACGACATAATTCCACAGCCTCAACAGAAAACTTTGGATTAAATACGGCAGCGGTGGGCTTGTACTCCCTCTTATGCAGCGCCCTGGTGTATAATAATCTCTGCCTAGTACAGTGCTCTCTTTTTATGATGCTAATGAGTATACGAAGCCACTGGGCTCCAATTTGCCTCTCCTTCCTAATTAAATTTGAAAAACTAAGAGCCATTGCTAACATCGCTTTGTGGAGCCCCTGGACTGCCTGCAGTCAGAGGAAATATCGCTCAGCATGTTAGGATGACTGATGACAAGTAAAGTAAGCTGCCTTCACATCCAACACATTTAGTTTTAGACAGTAATCAAAGAGACAAGCAAATTCAATTGAATTACCTAAATTTTGGCATAGAAAAAAAATATATTTTTTTAACATTTTAGATGTTAAAAGATAAATCGCAGAAAAGATCCTAAATATTAAACATCCTAGTGATGTATTAAGCTTTATTCGTTGCCTTTCCTGCACTGCGGGGTTTATAGCTCGTGTTCAGCTAGTGGAGAAAAGCAACAGAATGATGGGTAGATTATATGAGAAGTTCCTTATTCTCTCATGCTGTTTTGAAGTGTTTTTCTTTGAAAATTCAGAATGGACAGCTCAAGCGGCCTGATGCAAGCACTTGGCAATGTCTTTAGCTTTTTAGATAGTGCGCCTGAGCAAAGACGACAGGCAATCAGTCAGAAAGCTATTTGTGTCTGTAGCTTCACAGCGCCGTTCAATGTCTTCAGACTGGTAGGAGAAGTTTTGAGTGGAAAGTTCCGACAGATGCCTTATCCATTAACGCAAATTTCTCCTGTGCCCGTCTCCCTAACAGACAAATAAAGCAGGTTTCCCTTCAACCTGCTTTATTCCCTTCAGGTTTCAGCAGGTTAAACATTAACCTAATAATTTTTACGGCAGGGCTAAGGTATGTCTTAAAATTTAAATACAAAATAAATACTACAGATGACATAACAGTTGTTGTGCATAAATATTTTGAAAATTGATTTGCAAAGTAAACAGAAATTACAATTTCAAAATTTTGACTTCTGTTATTGTGGCCAGCTTCTTAAGTAGCCAGTTCTTACACTTCCAGGATCAAAAGAGGGTACAGTGGTGTTCACATCAGCTCTTTCCCACCACTGAGGCAGGTCATGATTTGTGTCTTATTCTTCTGGTTATTTTATTGAGTGGTATAAATTTTGTTAAACAGGATGTTGCAAGTAAACTAATGGTAGGAGATAAGTCTAGAAAACGGGTCTGCAACCTGCGACTCCAGAGCCTTAAGTGACTTTTTGGACCTCGTCATTTGTGTCCTTGGGCGAGATACTTGCCTGTTAGTGTTGCCCAGAAGAGCCGAAGGCACAAAATGGCAGCCTCACTTTTGTCAGACTGTCCCAGAGGAGCATCATTTCTCTACAGAATAATTAACATAGGCCAATAAGTCTAACTATATTATTAACAGATATTAGTTCTTGGTTTTCAAATGTTATCCACAGAAATTTTTCATGTTATTTGCATTTGAAGGTTTTCATCAGCAGATTATGTTGGATTCTGGGAGTAAATCTTTTGCACTATTTTATTGGATTGCATCAATTGGAGTTTTGTGGATGTAAAAAAAAAAGTTGTTTGTTTTAAATGGCTTCATTCTGTCAATAATATGAGGCTTCAAATGGTGAGTTAACCATTATTTTACATTTCCAAGTGGTTTGATAAAAGCGTTTATTGAATCTACATTCCAATACAAACGAAACTCAACAATGTTAGCTTTCCAATTGTGTATAAGTAAATGTACATAGAAAGGATGTCACAAAAAATACATTACATTGTTATGTCACATCCATGGGACAAAACTGAACTAATAAGGAGCTCCTTAAGAATATTTCCCCAATGAACAATATGTTATGTTATTTTTATTTTCTGTTGTAAAACCAATAGATCGCAGCTACAATTGTATTTGAAATTGTATTTGATATGAGGCGATGCTTAAGTAAATAAATAAATAACCGGAGAGGACACACAACAACAAACTTCAGAGTGGCCGTGTGGCTCATGTAAAGAGCAGTTAGCTTGTAACTGACATACAAAAGGTTTGTTTCACACCTGTGACACTTTTGTCCTCAGGCAAGATGCTGATTCCCATGACTGCTTCTGATTTGATTATCACAATTTAACAGAGTGAAAACCACTGCATATAGAATTAATAGGAATGTGTGTGTTTGAATGAGAAACATCTTACAAAAGCGCTTTGGGGATGTATTATAACTTTAAAATGAATCATCATTGCAATATCAAGAGCAGTAGCTCTATAACAAAGAACCTCTTGGATTATGGTCAATTATAGTTTCAAGTATTTCCAAGTCCCATTCATTTACTCTTTGCATAAAAACGACATATTTGGCCAATCAGATGGACTAATTTTACACATGGTATCTGAGAGGGCAAAACTCATGGAGAGAATTGTGATGCAGACAGGAATATAAGCCATTTCTTTATTGCAAAGCCCTTATTGCAATATTGAGCAATGATATTGCATAATGTATGTTTTCCCATTCATACAACTCTAGGATAAAATAGAATAGATAAGGTTAAAAGGCTTTATATTAGGGAGAGAGTGTGTACTGTTTCAGAGATTAATAACTAAATCTGACTGACTCAAATGAATAAATATGATTTAGTAAGATTTTAAAATGAAAAACATATAAAGTATTATATTGGTTTGATTTCTATTGTCTTTGCACATATCACAATTTCATTTCTGTTTATCAAAGCATTCTAGCTTTTTTGACACATGGCTGGCTTATTTGAGACTCAAACTCATCACTAAGTCTGATGCATTAATAACTTTAATCACAAAAGGCTTTCATTAATACCATTTAATCCCACAACATATGTACTATTGCTAATTTAAAATATCTGTTGGGGTTTTCTATAAAACATAGAAATTCTTATTTATTCAAATAAGAATAAAATGCTAAATTTGATCTGATCTACTGGCACAAATTAAACACAATGGACAACAATGAAAGAGGTGAGGCGCTTACTTCAACATCAAAGTGATACAAAAATCATCCAAACAAACCTGTTTCCTTACACTCTATCAAATACATTTTGTGTAGTTCTCATAGAAACTATGTTCAATGTCTTTATCTTTCATTTAGACTTCACCACACAATAGTCTATCAAAGTTACTTTAAAATTATGCTAAAACGAAGAGGAATGTGCATGTTTTAAGTGGGCTGGGGACAAATTACCGGTATTTGAATGTTTTCATTTCATCGTTGACAAATATTGTTTTCATGTCCACATTTTCAAGATCTAAAGTGCTTGTTCAAATTCGGATTACATGCTAGGGTTCCACTGTATTTCCAAGAAATGTATTCAGAACCAAATTAAGAATCTTTGCACTTAACAGTTTGAAAGGAACTGACAAAAGGCAGACTCTGCTGCTGACTGCCATAATATTTGCTTTGGTATTTAACTTTAAATTGTAAACTCATCATGGAGCACCTCCATGGATATTGTGCTAGCAGATTTATTTACATATTGTTCTAATAGTACTTGTATCAAGACAAGAGGTCTGTAAACAAAAACTACAAATATACGTAATTTTAGTTGTGACCCACCTGTGATGAGCAGTAATGGGTGTAGAACTGGATCGGTCCTTCAGAAGATCCATGGCCAAACTTTCATCAGCGCAACCACTCAGCTCTCCTGTGACCCAGTCAGGAAGACCTCTGTTGCTCTGCTCAGCCGATCGACCACTCAGAGGTTCATCAAAATAAATGGACTAAAAATTCAGGTTAGACAGTAGAGTATTAGATTAACTGGAAATGTCTTGATGCAATCAATTTTGATGATTCAAACATTTTAAATCACAAAACAAAACAAGTCAAGAGTAGACCATGTTTCATACCATGTAGGTAGGAAGTATCTTGAGCTTTCCAGGCTCTGGTTTGGCAGTAAAAGGGCCCTCCAGGATGCCCCTTTTGAGCATAGAAAGCAGCAAATGGGCGTACATGTTGCGGTTCTTTCGATCCATCACACCAGAACCACATGTTGTTGGGTCACACAGCTTCTTTATCCATATGGCACAATGCTGACGCTCTGGCATGATATGAGAAAAAGGACATTTAAAATTTGTAATTGCATTTGAACTACATGCTAAAATAGTATAACAGAAGAGGTCTACATCCCAGTTATTTGTATTAGAATACATCTGGAGTACACTTCCTCTTACATATCCCAGTAACAAAAACGTAACCATTTTATAACTTATAAATGCTACATTGCTTCACAGTCTACTTGTAGGTCATGTTATGTCTGTGTTTTTAAGTTTAACAGTTATTAATTTTCAGGTCAGACATGAATATGACCTAAATATATGGATTTGGAAAGAGTGTGAGAGTAACAGTAATCCTGTCAACTGATTCTGTCATCTATGGCTCTGTGTAGATCTCAACAATTCTTCCAGAGTTACCATAATCCTGTAGACAGCATCTCTGATAAAAAGATCCCCTTACCTGGCTTGCTATGTTGTACTGTCCTAAATAAAGAACTGAGGTTTGTAGCCGTTATGTGACAAAATGCAAACATTGAAGGTGTGTAAATATTTCTACCGGACACTGTAAGTGCACTATGATGTGCTTTCTTCTGCTGCATCTCTGTTCGTGCTGCTGTGATTAAATCTCACCTGTTTTGCTGGGATGCTTGAGAACATACGGTTTCATGTCTAGCAGAATGTGGTCAAAATCGGAGTCTAGCTTCTCCCACAGCTCTTCTTGTTTGCTCATAGTGACCTGAAAGGATTATTTTGAGAGACCAGAATACGAAATTAAAGAACTTTAGACAGATTCACATCCCTGTTGAAAACTTGTCTCCACGATAAACATCCACCTGAAGCTCGGGTTTGGCAATTTACTTATCTTCAAAAGCAAACGGTCTGCGTGTGATACATGGGGACGTATTGTGTTGCCATGACAACTCACTACAGCATGATCTGTTTAGAGGTGTTAGCTTTAATGTTAGCCGAGCTAAAGCCTAGCACCGTTGCTAGTCTTCGCTCCTTATTTTAACGATAGGCCTCTCGCTTACTATGGTAACCTAATGAGGTTTTGAAACGTACTACAACGTGTACGAAAACATAACCTCTTACTTTAAAGGGAGATTACCTTGAATACGATTTTCGCCGCTCAAACGGCTTCAAACTCCCAACCTCACTTTACGACACATCCGTTTCCGCGGAGACGACTTCTCCCTCTTTCCAACAGAGGTCTCCGTCCTGCAGCAGTGTAATGTCTGACTAATTTTCCCTTAACTTTTGTTAACTCATATTTAAAGTTGGCAGACCATGTTTAGTACATATGATATGGAAGCCCTTTTCCGCCAATCTGATAAAAAAAAATTAAAAATCATCATCAGATAGTTATCTCAATATGAGATACTATCATATTGTATCTCAATAAGTTTATTTATTGAGATAACCATGATATTTCTAATGAGAGTGGCAGAAACCTTTTTAATTTTTTAATTCTAGCGTGTGTAAATTAACATTCTCTGTGTGTGTGGTTGAAATGTTTGCTGCCTTGCGGGTGTGTCTTTTGTGTTAGCCATATTGTCTCCCTGCTAAAGAAGAGGCCCACCTCAAGTCCAACTTTTTATAGAAAATCAGTGATAAGAACTGGAGTTTGGTTGGTTGAAGATTAAAGTAATTAAAATACAATGGCTTGTAAATTGTGCATTTTTCCATACCTAAGATATCTCCCTCATATTTTGATAAATTGCTAGTGTTTACATTGTGTATGAGGCTCAAGTCATCCACTGGCCAATGACAATACAAGTCAAAGGCTTCCAAGGCCTGGTGGTAAACTATTCAATTTGAATCGAGTGTAGGCAAAAGTGACCCCCAGCAAATAGACAAGTAGTGTTGTCAAAGCAAGGTAGAAATCTTTCCACCTACACACCTGTTGTAGCTGACCGAACAGGGGAATTGAGAAGTAAAGAAATCCTATTTCTTTACTTTCAACAAATTAAGGATCCCTTATTTTCACAATTATAAACAAGAACTCAAATACCCACAGCAACAAAACATACCACAAAGGTTTAGAAGCCATGGCTTTTGACTGAAAAGCAGCTTCCCTTGCCTCTCAGATGCTAGGACTAGAGACACTCAAGCAGAGAAAGATTCCAGAATAACCTCTGCTGCTCTGCTTTGCTTAATATACCATTTGATTCCTACAAAGACCACTCATAGAGCAATTAGTGTGATTGTTTAACACCATTTAAAAATGTCCTACTGTTTCTACCAATTTCTGTTATTGGGGACTCTTCCATCAAGCCATCTCAGTAAATTTTTTATTTATTTTTTATAAATCAAATGCCAACAAAAATGAATACCGGTCACAATGATGGAAGAGAAATTTACAAAAACATCAAGTAATTTGATTAAAAAATTTAAACCAATATGGTTGAATGACAGGATAATTCATAGAAGATGTGAAAGAAAGCTTCAGGCTATTTAGTTGCATTTAATTCAAAAATACTTATCAATCACACACATAAACTCACCGTACCATAACAATGGCCATATTTTGCTTACGTTTTGAATTGACTTTAAAGTACGTTTTATTTTTTGAAAGTGAATCCAATTAATGTACACCTTATTTGGAAGCTGTAGTTTTTTATCATGTCCACACGAAGGCGCACAACAACTGTAGGTTAAATCAGAGTTGTTCTGATATGGGGAGGCGTCGCCTTTAAGAGCTACTCATATTTTAACTCCTAAACGTCCTTCTTAAGTGATTTCTAGTTATTTTAAAGTGTACAATTTCGTCAGGCAAATGACAAACTGAACTCGGTTAAAATCTGAAAAACAAAAATGTGCAGTGCAAGAATAAACCGAATTTATGAACATGGTCAATTTTAACACCAACTTGCTGAAAAACATTAAAGGCTTTCGTATTATGCAGATCTTAATTGCTGTACTCATCCGGATGTGTCACTATTTTATACTAAAGGCTTTCCTCCCCTTACAATAGGCAAAAGCTCAGTTGACGCGGCTTTCACGTTTAAGTATAGTGCATGCGATTTCATGAGTAAACATAAAATATTCTCACGCAAGCTACGTAAACGCAGGCTGCGCCTCTCCAGCGTCACTTTGAAAGAAAAGGAGCGCTCAGCTGAAGCACAGTCAGAGGAGAGCGCCACACGTCAGGAGCATCACCGACAGCCGTCGGTACTAGTAAAGTTGTGGCTTTTTAAACTTTATTCACTCCCCCGCAATGGCTGAGCATCTTCTACATTACAATGACTCGGCGGGGGTTGGGAACAGATTCGCCCGTAAAGGAGCCTTGCGACAGAAAAATGTGCATGAAGTGAAGAACCACAAGTTTACTGCGAGATTTTTCAAGCAGCCAACGTTCTGCAGCCACTGCACAGATTTCATATGGTGAGCTTTTTTTTTTTTTTAAATACTTGTCACTACATAGTCAGACGTATGTGAATTTAAAGCTTTTCATTTTAGTTTAGCCAGTGTAAGAGTTCATCTTCAACAACCTTATTTTGTCTCGTTTCAGGGGATTTGGGAAACAAGGATTCCAATGCCAAGGTAGGGCATTTTTGTAAAAATTTCTTCTTCGTGGGTTTTTAAATAGTCCCTCTGTACATTCATGAAAGGAGACTGAAGTTGCTAAGAGTTTTATTTTTCCCCTTCAAATGAAGACTCCTCAAATGCAGGCCAGTCTGGAGAGAAAAAGTAGACAGTTCACTTGTGAAATGCTGTACAGTTACAGTAACACAAGAAATACCTTGGCACTTAGATTTTGCGAGAGTAGTTTTTTCTGCACCGTTCCCCTCAAGACCGTCACACTCTCGCCATATTTCCCCTTTGGCACCTTGTAGTCTGGTGTGTAGGTAGTTTTGGATTCAAGAAGCCATTCTTTGACTGAATGATGAAGCTTTTACAATGTTGCAGAGGTCTGGGTGGCTCAGGGGCTTTTGGGAGAGATCCAACTCTAGGAGCCATATAGTTGTATGTGAAGTCAGGCTGGAAACAACATACGGTTTTGGGAAACAGGCATCAGTATGAGGAAAGCAAATCCAGTTTTGGAGATCAGCGTTAAGTGACATCAATTTCATTACCATGGCCAAACCACTCTGGTGTACTCCAAGATAAACTTAGAGGTTTTGGAATTTCAGGTTCGTATTACTCAGATTGTTGTCTTTGACTGGGGATATAACCTCTACCATATTTGAACCCTGGTAGAAATCCAGGACCCATGTCATCAGAATCAACCTCTTGGTGATGAGAACCAGTTACTGGTTCACCCACTCCTTCTCTGCTAGGAGGCAGATGCTACAAGGACTCAGAAGTTGTAGTCTTACTAAGGCTGGGAGGGGCAGGCTTTCATGGACAGCTAGAGGTGTTGACTGAGATTCATAATCAAGGATTGGCTGAGTTTGATCTACCAGATTGCAGAGGAAATGTGATTGGCTCAAAGACATTTGACTCTCATTGTCTAGAAGCACCATTAACAATTCTTTCCACATTAGCATGTGGTTTCACAACCATATTTTGGTTGACTGAAAACAATTTCAAGGGCTGTGCTGCTGGAGATTTCTTGTACTCTTAGTTTACAATTCTGGACAGCTCGTTACTAAACAGCTCTCATTCCCCTTCATCCAAGGACAGAGTCTGAGAAGTCTTACATCCACAAGGTTTATCTTGTCATGAGTTTGGTGATATATGGCCCCCAAAATAAAACGATATATACACACACACACACACACACACACAAAGTATAATACATTGTACATGTAAAAATTTTAACAAGGTTGAGTAAAGGCTTACCATGCCCCTCAGTAAAGACACTGCTATCCAACAGCAAAGAAATCCAGGCAAACCTGCAACAGGAAAACAGTTAGCTAAGCAAATCGTTACTGATACAAACACAATTGGTAAAGAAATATACCTTGGCTTCTGATTGAGAACAGCACCAAGCAGATTGGAACTGGACCTGAGAGAACTCGCTGTCCTGAAGCTTACAATTTCCTGTCTACATTTTATATATGTTCCCCAATGTGTTGCTGGTAATGGCCACTTCCAGCTGCAGCTCATTGAGCAATTAGTGCTTATTGTTCAGAGGTGTGGCAGCTGAGCACCGCCACCCTCTGACTCAATGTGAGAGCTGTAAACATTACACGTGCTGATGCCATAAGCATACAATAATTTGATAGGTTGACTGGCAGAAAGGCTTTTCACTCAATAGATAATAGATCTTATCCTTTACTTGCAACATGCTCCCACATATCTGTCCTGTTATATTTGCAACAAATCAGCCAGCCTTCTAGTGCATTGCACAATGATGCTGCAGCAAGAAGTCATGGCTTTACCACTGCACACTGAGTTCCTTTCTTCCAGACAGATCTTCTTGTTTCATTTTTATGGTTTAACATTATGTTGTGACAATATATTCAAAGCCTTCCTTGATGTTACAAAAGGTTGGTGTTAAAAAAGTGTTCATGCAAAAGTAACTCAATTGAACCCTGGTGTATCTTGAGCTCTTGAAGTTTTTTTTCTTGCCCTTATAGATTGCATGCATAAAAGATAATTTGTAGTAAAAAGACATAGTAAGTGCCTGATATTCTCTAATCTGCCATAAGTTCTGTATTTGTTGGTAAACGCCACAAAACTATTAAGAGGCAAGAGACAATATTGTTGTAGAGTATTAGTTGAGAGATTTGTTTGTTTGTGTATCTCATTAAATTGAAATATCAAAAATAATTTAGTGCAGTATTTCAGTTCAAAACTGAAACTTGTGTTAATTTCTGTTAATCCTGCCTTTTTTGATACATAAATGGCAGCCTACTGAAAAGTACGTACATGTACTGGATATTATATGGTCTCAATATTTGTTTAGGGATTCTTTTGCATGAATTACTGCGTCAATGCAAAGTGGCAGGCCAATGCATGGACTTTGGTCTTAAAAATAAAACTTGAACCAACACCAGCATCCCTCATCAAATCATCATTGACTGTGGAAATTTCACACTATACCTCAAGGAGCTTGAGTTATGTACCTCTCCACTCTTCCTCCAAACTCTGGAGGAAGAGTCAAAATGAAATCCAAAATTTACTTTCATCTGAAAAGAGGGTTTTGGCTGAATGAGTGACAACACAGTTTTTGTTAGCCCAAATAAGACACATCTGACAATTGTGTCTGGTTTGGGAGTGACTTGGGAGTGTGTGTGGTGGGTCTTGTGAATCTCAACCAAACTCTCAATCTGGTTTTGATTTAAAATCTTCTAAAGGCATTATTTAGTTTTGTTGTTCAAGTACCATTTTCTACAGCAGTTTTTCCTTCTCAACTTTGTATGAATATTTTTGGGTACAACTCTTGTTGAACAGGGAGCATCTTTAGGTTTGAGCTTTGAAAAAAAAAAACTAATGTACTGTATATGATATTGTTCCACTTTTTTGAGTTGAGTTAGTGAAATACATTTTGCTTTTGGTAATATTTAATTCCTTTTAGATGCACCTGCAAATTTTTACATCTGACTCTATGTTAATGCTTACTGAAACTAGTTGACTTATATTGCAACAAATTCTTATATGGAACAATGTAAAGTTAAATACTTATGTTTCAGCAACATTGGTTGTTATAGTGATCCTAGGGACCATGTTGTAGTGGGTGACAATTTGCAAGACTCGGCTCAGATTATTTAAGAGTTTTGTAGGCAGAGGAAGAAGTTCTGCCTCTGGTTTCCTGCTGTGCATTGAAAGCTTAACAGCACCTCTTCTGCTCAGCTATGAGTTCCAGATCAATGTTTAAGTAGAACTAAGTTGCAGGAATGGTTTATTATTATTATTATTATTACTAACAAAGGGAATTGTGTGGATGGAGGACAGAGCTCCTGCAGTCCCCCAGGAAATAGCTGGTCTGTCTTCTTGTTTTTGCACATATCTTTTTTTCTTTATTTAGGATAGATTACAAACAAATAAATATTTTTGAAAGATTGTGAGGCACGTATTTTTGATGAAGAATCCTACATTTAGTTGTTTTTCTTTAATTATCTGGAATATGTATTCATATTGTACAGGACCTTGTTATACAGTCGCTTTTTGACTGTGGTATGATCTGCTGTGGAGAATCAGCATCAGTGACACATCCTGTCATATGGACATGCTGAGTTATATACTACAAACTAATATTATTTAGACATCACCACTATTCCTTTATGCTGTGCCCACAAGTGCTTTTTAGTTTCAATTTTCAGCCTTGTGTGTTTTTCATTCAAACTTGTTTTTTGTGACTCATGCAGTTATTGTGTCAAAAAATAAAATTTTTTGCTGAAAGTTGAAGATAATATGGTTTTTTTTCTCCATATGATTTAATAGCCTTTTTTTTTACTTTATTTGTCTAACTTTGATTTCACCAGGAAAATCCCATTGAATTTTTTTTTCGGGTCCTCTTGTTTCTCCCTAAAACAATCCGAGGGGAGCTGGATTTCTTTTAGATTTTCTAATTTGATAATTTTGCAAAATCATGCTTAATTATCCAACTTCACATTGTAACATATGGTATTAAAAATATTATTTTAATTTTTAAGGACTATATTGCATTAAAGATCTAAAGAAGTACTGTTTTTGGCTAACGTCCTAAATTTCCATGTTTTTAAATGGAATTGTTTTATTTTTGGTGATTCTTTGCACCAAAATGTACTGAATATGAATCTTGTGGACTTTCTGTTGTATTTGCATGTCCTTATGATGGATAGACGGATTTTCTTTGCATAATTTGATTTCCTCCTGCAAATATTGTGACTGAATTATTTGTCCACACTGGACCTATGACAGATCGGTGTTCAAGGTGGGCTCCATCAAGGATTAAGTTGGTATAAAAATCAATGAATCATTGGATATCACTGTTATTTTCTTAAAAATATCTCAACACTGAGATGAAAAAAGAAGAAAAGAAAGGACTGGACCACACATGTATGGCACACATGTTTGCTAGTAGGGCCAGTAAATTGGAAAATGTCAGCAGCACATATTTTCTCCAGCACACATTTTCTCCACTTTTTAGCTTTTACGGTCACATGGTGCTTGTTCTGTATTTTTAATTCCTTTTTGGGTGCTGAGATGTCTCCACTATTAGTTTTGAACTTGATAGAAGTATATGACTTATAAGATTTTACTTGAAAAGATGGCAAATGATCTACATTAGGGACTTAGATGAGGTCACACGTGCTATTCAACCAAAAATATGAAAATGTAGATTTCTGCCTCAAAGAAATAAGTGAGCACTCATGTCAAATGTGACTGAATCCCAGTAGAACTTTATGTTCTACTTTTTTCTTTATTCTAGTTTTTTTTTTTTTTAGCTTTATGGTTAATAAATGTGTTCATGTATATTGTTCGGAAAATAAAGAAATAGTATAGCTATAAAAGAGAGGTCATTCCATCCTGCTCGATTTAGCAGTGTTTAAAAATGAAAAATAACAGTTTTGCTCGTAAAATCCATTGCCCATTTTGACACCTAATTTAAAATCTGAGACATTTTGATCATTATTATTGTTCCAAAGCAGCTAGGATTATATCAGCATGTATGAAAAGTATACGGCCTCCTCCTACTTCGTGTCAGGTCACTCAAAGAGATTGAATGACTGTGTCTCAGAGTTAGATCACTTGTCAGGATGGCGGATGCTTGGCTCCTTCCCCCTTGCCTCCTCCTCCTGCTCCTTCCCAGTCTTTGAAGTTGAGTTTCTGTGGAAAATGACTGTGCCATCTGGAGAGTTGAAAACCCATTGCCGTGAGGAGAGTCCTGGTTCTGGACACAGGAAAGTCAAGAGACGGTGGTGAGAGAGGCGACTGGAAGAAGAAAAGGACGAAGGAGTAATAATGTAGAGACTGTGGAAAGAAGCAGGGAGATGTGAGGGCATAGGTGTGAGACTAAACACTGGAGGGTTTTGCAGTTGTATGGGTGGAAGTGTGAGGGTGAAGAGATTATGATGTCAAAAATGGGCTTTTACACATTTTGGCTTCTTGATGCCAAGCTTTGGCAGAGATGAAGCAAACAGTGTGACTACTCAGAGCAGCGAGAAGAGAACTGAATGAAACTGGTTTATTGTTTGTCTGGCCAGTTAAATGTGACTTCAGTACATTTTCAATTTGGTGCAGTGAAGTCAAACAATTTCAAATCAGGCTTGCAGGGTGGGTGGGTTAAAACTCCACATCCCTTTGAATGGGATGTGGAGTATTAGTTTTCTGTTATACATGTCTATGTTGGTTAGGCGTTGTGTCAAACTATTTGATTTGTTAATGATGGATGATAGTTATGGTATTCTCACACCAGTCCTTACGTCTCCTTGTTTAGTTCGGACCAAAATCAGACTTTATTTACTTTGTTTGGTGCGGTTTACTTTCACACTGTGCTTTTTTGCAATTATAATTTGTAAACAAAGTCATGCGGGTGACAATCATTGCTGCAATTGATAGGGTTGGAAAAGAACATCTTTGGAAGTCCTGCTTGCTGCATTTCTGTAGTGCACTTTTGCACGAGTGTTATTGCAATCAGTTTTATTGTTAAAGAGCAGCTCATTCAACGCAGGTTTTGTAATGGGCTATTTTTAAGTTTGTTTGGTCCAGTTATTTGGTTTGCACCAGAGTTTACTTTAGTATATTCCAACCTGTACAAAAGGTCAGAACCATCTGGGGAAATGACCTGATCAGTTTAGGGAGGACCAAATGTGTCAGGTGTTAGATACACAGACTAAACTACAAATAGGTAGAGTTTGATTGCCAACATAGAAAACATAGATGAGAGTTGTTTTTACCGAATATTAATCAGGGTTGTCAAAGAGGTTTAATACAAACACATACCTCATTTTTCAGATTTGAATTTGTCAAAAGAAAAAAAAGAAAATAGGTACAACTCTAATAAAATTATTGGGAATTGTGGTTGTAATGTGGCAAAATATGAAACCTTTTTAACTGATGCAGTTAACACAAGCAGATTTACTAAAGGGCATTGGACAACCATAGATAATTTAATGATTGGAGACCAGTCCTTTTCCTTCCTTCTATTGTTTTCTGTCTCCATGCAGCTCTGTGCTTTCATGGAGACACCTCTGGTGCTACAATCAGACCTATTTTTTGCTGCGTCGTCTGAAAACCATTCACATGCCTACTCTTGTTTCCAATCCAGTGTCTTTATCAGCTCATCATTAGGTGTTAATTATTGTGTATTTATCACTTGCACAGATGAGCAATGAAGTGTAGGTTACTCTGTTTCAACTCGGGGCATTTATCAACGCTGTGGGCGACATTAGCTTGCATGTGTGCTGACGTGTCTGTGGTGAAAACTGTCACTGAACCTTAATGGCAGCATAGGTGTGGAGCCAATCACTCAGGAAAAGATCATTAACCAATCAAAGAACAGAAACAGTTGAAACAGGGCGAGAGCTGAGCAACTCCTGGAAGGGAGTCCCAAACTATCAATGTCTTACTACATTAGGAGCTGGTGCTGACTTGGGCTGTTGTAGTGATTTGAAGGGCCCTCCTGTGCTCTAATGCAGGTGTAAAGATGTCTTAATGAGTAGGGCCTTTTTTAAGGAGATAGGATTTAACATAAATATTATCTTTTTTCTGAAGGTAAGTTGATTCAGAATTAGTTAGGAATTGATAAAAACAAAATTATTGTCTCAGCATTCAAGTAGCTAAAATCTATTATCCCAGAGTGTTTTTAATGCCTCAGGGTGAACAAAAAAAAAAGATATCTGAAGTCCTGTCAGGTACTCTTTCAATATTGAGTAAAATCAACAGCCTTCTTCTTCCTCAAACTAGAGGAGAAGTAAATTTAACCGTTTAACTGGTATAAATTGGTGTAAGTCGGCTTCTTCTCAGTAAATGTGTCTTTCTAGCATGTCTCCCCCCTTCTCTTTCTCCCCACTTTCAGTCCCTCAGCCTTTCCTTTCCTTTTACTCCTTGCTTGGCTACTGTAGCAACAAGGTGGGCCATTTCCATTTTGTTATCATGGCAACAGTTCATCTGGGCTGTGTCAGGTTGTGTTTTATGTTATGAGATCTATTCCGCTGCCTTTGGTTACCCTCTGGTGGTCTTCATCTCTCTTAATTACACTGCATCTTCACGCAGTTAAAGCTACAGTAGGCAACTTTTATATAAATATGTTTTTCGCATATTTATTGAAACTGTCACTATGTCCAGTGCAATATAAGACTGATCATCTAAGAAGAAAACTATCCCTCTGATCCTACTACCATCTTCAGAAAACACACCTCTTGGTCAGAAACAACCAATCAGAGGCAGGAGGAGTGTCTTAGCAGTGTCAGTTATGCTTGTGTAAGTACTGCTCACACCCAACCCCCACACAGCATATACAAGCTATGATAATGGTGAAGAAACAACCAAAGTAAAAGATACAGGAAAATTATATGTCATTATTGGCCATGCTTACCAGTCTGCACATTTACGGCAGGCTCCACTGTGAGGAAGAAGCTAAGTATTTCATCCAGATATATTAATATTTTACTGTTACACAGATTGATTATACAGTCATAAATGTCAAGTATTTATACATGCAAACTTTGTTACTTATGGTATACTCCTACTAAAAAATATCTATTACTTCAATAGGACACATTTATTTTAATTAAGGAATGTCAGGCTGTACATTCAATACTTGAATAAGGCCACTTTTGCATGAATTACTGTATCATTTCATGTAGGGGCGATTAGCCTGTGGCTTTGCTGAGTTGTTAAACACAGATGCCATAATGTGACATTTTTCTGTGTAGTTTAACTGTGAGATAAACTGTTTGGAAAAAAATATAATTAAAAACCAAAGCTGTTACATCTTAGTATGTATCAGATTGTGAAGACTTGTTTTGTCTGCATCATTCTTTGGGCAACCCCACAGGTTTTATGTCACAATTAGTTCTAAAAGTTGAAGTTCTTCCTATCAAGTCATTCTTGTTGAGCTTGAATCTTGATATTGATTAATAAAGTCCTTCCTCATTTCATCTTTCTTGGATTGACTGAAGTCTTGGTACCTCAAAGTGCATAAGGATGTGGAATAATTTTGCACTCCCCTCTTGACTAGTTCCTTTGTTTTGTGAGATAATTTTGATCCTTCATAACCGCTCTGCCACATTCTACAATAGCTAAAGGATGTAAATGACATTAAAAAAGGATGGCTGAAGTTTATTTTAAGTTCATCTGATTCTCTATTAATAGCAAGTGTGAACTCAAGAAAACTAAGTGCTAAAATTCAACCAAAAAGTGCTTCAACAACGTTTTAGTTGCATGTTGTACTCGCTTACAATTTGTGTGTGCATTTTGAGAGCCTTTGCAATTAATATTGAAATTGTTGTAGAAACTAAATTTGTAGTTTGACTTAGCTACAATATATAATTATTAAATTGAACAGAAATAAACAGCTCTCCTAAAGTAGGTAATCAATCAAACAATAATGTATTTATCAAGTATTGTGTTTGGTCTTCATTCTTTGCCGTTTTCTTGTTTTTTAAAGGTTTATCTCTTAGCAACTTCAATTCCAGCCTCAAATTGCATGATGATGTCATGGTTGTGTAGAAGAAGAAGAAGAAAATTGCTTAAAGAAACCCCAAACAAAATCTAAAGTAAAACTTAAAAAACAGTTTCAGATCTATCTTTTAACTGAATACAAGGAAGTAGATGAACATGTAAATAAACTAAAGGGTAGTTTGAAAAGTTTTAAGCAACACTTTAAAAGCATTGTGCTTGTCTGTCTCTTAATCATTTATTGTCTTTGTCCATCAGAATTCTAAATGTTGATGTTTGTGACAAACTGCATAATATTCCTTTTCCCATTATCAGTAGCTACTGTTAATTTTCTTTTCGCCAGATTTGCCTCTGCGGTGTGCCATCGTTACCATGGTGACATTCCCCGACTCTCGCTCTGCCAAATATTTGCCAGCAACAGCCCCAGGCAAAAATTCCTCCTTTAAGAACCGCTTCCTCCGAGTAATCCCCAAATGATGATCCAACATGGGAGCGTGGCATCACATCCTCAGCTTCCATTTACACAAACAAAATGCTCCTCAATAGCTGTGACAATGCTATTGTTAGCCTGTCTGGATGGATGTATTGTGCTCCCTTAAGACAACAACAATCAAGCCCTGAACGAGGCAAACCTGCAGCACTTGCAGATCACACCCCAGACAGAAAAAAAACCCCTCAGCGGATGCATTTTCAGCTCATTTTGAAACCAGTTCATCCTTGAATCGCTTTGGCGCTGACCATTGAAAGTGCAATATTTTTCTTTCAGCAGACTGTCTCAGCAGACCGAGTCACAGTGTTGCGCTTGTGTAACGCAGTGTCATCTGGTGACATTAAAAAGGGGTCTCTTTGGAAGCTCGGCGGCATTACTCAGCTGAGAGTGGGTAGTTAATTGTCAGGGAGCTGCCTGTGTGTTTTTGCTGAGACACAATGCCGTGTAATGTGATGACACATTCTGTTCCCTCGTAATCTCTGTTTTAAAAACACAAAGGCAAAAGAGCAGTTGTTGGAGGCCCCGGAAAGAGCAGTCTCAGAGGAGGCCGATTTTAAACACATTTTGAGGCAATCTGTCAAAAATAAATAAATACAAAATAAAAAAAACCTGTGCATGTGTTGCATGCAAAATTAATATCACAGTATGAGAATGATAAAAGAGTACTTTACTTTTTTGTTTCCAAAAATGGCTCAAAGTGGCATAGTAGAAATACGACAAGTTGCCTCTCAGCCTGACACAGATTGAACCTTTTCCTGGAGGATTGTATTTTTAGATGCTAACAGTGCTGTGATTTTTGCTCCCTTATGGGATTCTCCTGTTTTTGCTTCTTTTTTTTTTTTTTGCCACATTTAATTTTCAGATCTTAAAAGAAATGTAAGTTTTTGACAAACATAAAAATAGATGTATTTAGGTGATAATTTATTAAAGAAAAAACCTGGCTTCATATGTCTACTGCTTTAGAATTGTTTTAGTTCAGCCAAATTGGAGGTTTTTCAATCATGGATGCTCTATTTAAGTGCATGACCCAAAGTGACCTTGCGCTAAAGGTTATGAATTGTTTAAGCGATAAATTTATGTCTCCTTCAAATACAGCACATTGTCCAAGTCATGGCGCAACAAAACAAGCCCAGATTATATCACTACTATCTCTATACTCACTATATATTTTATGTTTTTTTTGTTTTTTTTTCAAATGCTGTGTTACGTTTAAGCCAGATGTAATGGGACACACCTGTCAAAATAATCAACTTTTCACTTGCGGACCATCAAGATGACTTGGGGCAAGGTGAGATGGACCTTTGTGGCCTATTTGGTCAGCAATAACAAATGCCATTATCCCTTCCTTTGTTGTTGAATCACAAACACTGACCTTAATGTAGGCAGGCAAACTCTGCTGTGTTTTTGTGATCTCCTGGATGACGCAATCTCACCCAATGTACTCTTGGAGTAATTCTGCTTTGCCAGTTATTTTCTCCATTTGTAGATAATTTCTCTCATTGTGGTTCACTGGAGTCCCAAAGTCTTATAAATGACTTTGAGATGTTTTTTACTTTTTTTCTCATCTTTTATTATTTCATTTGGTTGGGCTTGATGTGTGTGTGTGTGTTTTTTTTTTTTTTTTAAGATATTGCAGCTTTCTTCATGCTGTCAGGCAAGTTCTATTGAAGTTATTTATTGATTCTACGGGTCTGGCAGTAATCAGGCCTCGGCCTGGTTGATTGGTTTGGAAGTCTTTTTAACTTTAATACTTAAAAAGATTATTTGAATTGACTCAGCTTGTCTTTGATAGTAAAATTAGTTTGATTTTAGCCATTTAAATGTGATAAAATACTGAAAAATGTCTGGGGACAAATACTTCTTCATTGCGCTATATGGTATGAACTATTCTGCTGCTGATTTTTTAATTTGTTTTTTTAGTATAACCTAATCAACATTCCGACTGACTTAGTCTGAGCATGCACTCTGATTCGCCTTTTCTGAAGACGACAGCATGCTGAATCCACCTTCATCCATAATAGATTAACACCAATGATTTATATAAAGGACACAATTAGAACATAACAGATGACCTATGTTCCCGCCCCTTTCGATGGTCGTGTAAATCTATAGCGGTGTCACTCGGTCTCAGGCTTTAAGTGAGCAGATCAATACATCTAGTGTGTATTTAAGAGCAACGTGCAGCTCTCAGCTGTCTTTTTCTAGACACAAAGACTCCTCCCAGGGGAATTATGCACAGACGTGCTCACTTCCACTCATTGGGCCGCTCCAGCTGTGCTTAATGAATTTGGTGGTGATTACACCCACAGCTATTTCGGGAAAGGTTTAAGTCAGAAACATCAGTCTTGACCCACATAAGGTGAGCACGATGTGCATGCAGGAGGATTTCAGCCTCACTGGAATCTGGCAGTCTTTATGATTTGAAGGTGTTCAGGTGGGAAGCTTCACATGCTCTAGAAAAAATTGATATAAAAAGGTGTGCCCCCTACCTTTTAACAGTAAAGATCTTTGCTGAGTATTCAAGGGGAAAAATCAGTGCAGGATGCAAATTGATACCCCTGTGCTCAATAATAAGGAGGCAAACCTATTAATCATTTCTAAATGTTAAAGAGGATAAATTTATGATGATCTTTCAAGAAAACCTTTGTTATGATATATTATTGCCAGTATAGATACAGCACCTGGCAAAAATAGTCCTTCTCCTTTGAACATCATTGTTTAACATAACCACAAACTTCAGTAAATTTCCTCATTCTCTTGTACAAAACGGATAAAGCTGAGTAGACTGTGTGAAGCGCATCTGTGAATATAAACTTTAACTTTATAAATTCTCAAACTGATTCAAGCCTGTACTTTGACTGGGCCATTCTACCACATAAATGTGAAATCTGTTCCTTTGTACCTCAGGTTGTATGTCTAAGATTCTTGTTATGCTGGAAGATGAACCTTCACAGAGATTTACATGTATTTAGCTCCATACATCTTCTCTTCATCTCTGACCAGCTTCTCCAACTTTTGCTGAAGAACAGTACCCCTCAACATTATACTGCCACCACCATGTTTCTTTTTAGGGTTAGTGTGTTCAGATGGATTATCATCAGTAAAGTCAAACCTAATGCTTTGCATGTTGTTTTGTCATCCTACTAGATCACATTCTTCCAGATGTTGTATCCACTTCCTGTCTCGCATATAATACTTTCTATAGTGTTGCTTCAACAGTTGAGTTCTGCTTGCAGTTCATCCATAAAGGTCAGATTTATGAATTGCCAAATTAATTGTCCTTTCAACATATCATCCAACTGAGCTGTGGAACAGGTACTCTAGATCTTTGGCTGCTTCTGATAAACTGTCTTTGATTTCGCCAGTCAGTGTTGAGCCATATCCACGTGGTTTCCATTTTTTAGATAATGCATTGATCTGTGCTCTTCAAAATTTGGGATATTGTTTGTTCTCCTAACCTTTCACTAAACTCTACAGCTTAACCTCTGACATGTCTAGAGCATTCAACCTTCTTAAGTTAACATTTGCTGTTGAGTCCAGGGAATCTGATTAATCAGAAATAAAGTTCATCCATCTTGGCATCATAAGTATTATTTCCTGCTAAATATTGCATTAAAACAGCCCTTTGTGATTGTGAAATTGCACAAATTGACATTGCAATGACAATTTTATACATTGTACTGTGCTAATTATGCTCTCACTTTTTTTTTACATCAGAGGAACCTTGCACTTTAGGTGAAGTCAATAACCAAATTTTAAGGATGCTGTGTAGTAGAGGAGGTTCAATCTGAGAAAGGAGATCTGAATAAGGTGCAAATTAAAAGTGGAAAAGAGGAAAAAGCTGCAGCATACGTCTAAGGTGGACACATGGGATTTTCCCATCTTTTTGCTATTTTTGTGCAAGGACAAAGATGCATGGAGACAGAGCAGCAGGGAAGAGCGAGGGAGAGGCTGAGGATGAGAGAATGTGTGTTCCAGTTTTCTGAGGCGTGTGCACCTCCTTCCTGCTCCCACTGCGTGACAGTGTGTGTGTGTGTCTCTTGGTGTGTATGTGTGTTGTTCAGTTTGAGGGTCACCTGGTATGAGGCTGCAGCACAGCTCTTAGTCATCCTCTCACCTCGGTCTGTTTTTACCTGACGCCCCATCTGTCAACATATTTAACCCCAGGACACAGATTACTGACTGTAAACAAATTGAAGAATGCACATCTTTATTTATTTGTGGGGCTGCAGTAGAAACATTGCTTGGATAGACTTAGGTGCAGCAAAAAGGAACTCATGTTCATTTTTGGATTTATTTTTATCTACTTACACTGGTTTTATGAAGCTTTTTGTTGTCTATTTTTGTTTCTTCAAATTTACAGAGGAGAAACGACTTTTATACTGTCACCATGCAGACAACTACCAAATTCATGAATGAAGTTTATCTTGGTTTCATCTGTACCTTTGAAATTAATTTGTGGACAGTTTAGTTTATTGCAATAGCCACAGTCAATTTGGTGTCCAAATGGACCAATTGGACAATTCTTCCAAACAATTCAGTCTTGTGATCTGGCAATCTCGCTAACCTTCCCCTGATCTTCTCTCTGTCATCAGGGCCGCTCAAATACTAATAAATCATATTCCTTTTTAGTACGGTAAATGCATCAAAAAGAAAAAATTCTTCTTTTTGTCAGTCTGTGAGCAGGTTATTTGATTCACTTTGTTTTGAGCTTTGTAAAAATTTGCTAATTGTTATGCGCTTTAAATTTAAATGTGACTAATTTTGCAATCCTTTAATTTTCTGTCAGATTCAAAGCTTCTGTCTCTATCAAAGAACTCACAGGACATTTTGTTTTTTACATGTTATACGTTAATGTTGAATTAAAACAAAGTTCACAGAAAACAAAGTTTACGCAAGTTGAGGTTGTATGTATTATTATTGTGTGTACTAAATCAGAATTGGCAGCTCGGACCTCAAAGAGAATGAAATTAGCCTATAAAAGCCCAACGTTGATTCACTCTAACACAGTCACATTCAGCAGATCTTTATATCCCTATGAGGCCATTTGTATACCCACTCTGTTGAATTAACTCATCCTAAACAAGCTTAGGGTGACAGTGGAGAGGAATCACTTCCTTTTAACTGCAAGAGAACCAGACTGGGTATACGTAGCCATTAGCCTCAACCAGTTGAGACACAGACAAAGCCAGGAGAGCCTCATTTGAAAAATGTAAAAGAACATGAACCTTTTAGCAGAAGAAGGACACCGCATCTGTTAAAAACCTTTTTTTCTTTATTACTTTTATCTCTTTTATTTAAACTGTTATATAATTGTCTTAGTGGTTTAAATTTATGCAGCACTTTGTAAGAGGATGTTCTTAATTTTGGACATATTTTGCAGGTGGAAAAAAGCCCTTGAAAATAACTTTTTAAGTGGATTTAAAGGTCCTTCGAAATAGACATCACATATAACAAAATCAATTCTCTATAAAAACAACATACATATGTTTTTTTTCTCACAAATGTGGAAACCCTATGAGACCTATTCTCACCTGGCGGTGTCTTGCTGCAACGGGTGTGAGGGAGGAGACGTACTGTAAACCCTGGCTCCTAATTGAGGAGAGGTCAGAGTGGCGTCTCCTCCTCGTCTTTCCCAGCCTCGCTGCTCGTCTTGGGGCAAATATAGCAACAGGCACCACAGGGGAGACTTAGCCTCTTGCAACCATGTTTTTTCAGGCTGCACGCCTGCTATGCGAAGGGATTTTATCCTTTGATCTGTAGCTTCAGAAACCCTCATGTCTGAGATGGACAATATGTAAAATTATTAATTTTATTTAGTGCTTTCTATATATGAAATATATTTGTATTCTGGAGTTGTATTTTCTAACTTCTCAGATTTCTCTTAAAAAAAAAAAGAGTACTTTTATTAATAAAAAAATCTACAGTTAAACCCAAAATTTTTCACAGTAGCACTAGATTTAGTTTTAAAGTAATGTTTTAACTTGACAGCACATTTCTTCTAATTGAAAGGGATATAAATAAGGATCAAAATATGACACTACAAGTGCATCTCTAAAAATTTGAATATCATGAGAAGCTTAATATTAATTTGTCATCCATTTCAAATGGGAAACTCATATATAGCCGTATACATACTAGTACACATTAAGACAGCAGGCAAATCCTACCCAAATTCAATTTGTATGCCCATATGTGATCCACATCCAGCTTTTATATGGCAGTCTGAACGGCCCAGTTCTGATCTTTTCATATATGGTACTACATAAGATACATATCTGATTGTATTCAAAGTGACTGAAGTCTGAACAGTGATGTTGCATTTTACCCGGCTTGTACGTCATTGATGTGAGACATACATCCTAATTTATCACCAGAAGATCCCAGACACTGTAAATCCTGATGCAAACAATGACTGAAAATTATGAACGAAGTCTGTGACAGTGAAGTGCATCCCATCACAACCACTTCTGGTTCTGACTACATATCCAAACAGTCTTCTCTACAATAGCTGAAGTTAATGCTCCACACTGTTAGTAGTGATTTATTTTCTCTTGCCTTCCTTCATGATCTTGTGACAATACTGTCAAAGAGTTGAAGTGCATGACAAAGATGAACACCCAGTGGTTCCTGGAGAAAGTCACCAGCCTCCTCATAACCTTACAAGAATAAGCAGATACAGACAATGGATAGCTAGGAATGCATTTTATAGAGTGGATATTTATCTTTTTAGCAAGGGTAATGGAGATTTTATGGATCTAGACCATTTTATTTAGACGGTGTAAATGCATGTTCTGCTTTTAAGAATATAAAGGTCCCTGACCACAGATCTTGGTGGTTAAAAATGTAATTGTTTTTAAAATATTTATTGCATGGCCATATGTATCCAAATACACATTTGTATGAATGTTCACATGTTCTACAGAAGCTGTTGATGATGAAAAAGTTCCAGCATAACTCTTTGTAGTGCAGACATAGTAAGCCATTCATCATACCCACCCCACATGGCACCAGTCAGCGGTGCAGCTTACAGCTACTCACATATTATAGACAGACATCTAGTAGAGTGCCTCTGTGTGTTTTTTTTTAAACTCCCAGCATAGTCTTTTTCCATCCAGCAGATGTTACTAAAGCAGATCATTGCCGCGGCGCTCTTTGCAGGCTCTGTAGTACAAACTCAGTGTCAGGCAGACATGGTAGCCTTGACAAGTCAGTTCAGAGTGTGTCAACAACTCTTTGATCCTCACCGGCTGCATGGACAGTGCAGATCCCCCTGGAACAGAGTGATGGTGGAAGCTGTAGAGAGACAAAATTAGACCTTCATCTGTAAGAGAAACTCTTCACCTACAGCAAGAGAGGGAGAGGGAAGAACACAGTAGCAAAGAGAGAGGAGCAGGAAAGGAGGGACGTAACTCACTTTATATATAACATTTCCAGTATCCTGGTAAACTTGTTTATTGAAGATCTTAAGTGTGATGGACCAAGCAGTAAAACAGCAGTCAGGCACAGGTCCAAAAAATTGTTTTTTATCTAACCCAAACTTGGGTAAAAAATAGAATATGACAAAACTAGGCCCATAAAAGATGTAAAAGTAACTGAATTATACTCAAACTGACCAAAAAAATAAATAAAAAAACTTAAAGAAACATACCTACCTAAATGAGACAACAGGGAAACTTAAATGCTGGCTGATCAGCCATACAAGAACATACAAAGACCTAACTGAAAATAACAAAGGAAATCTCATTTCCCCCCTTTAGTTCTAGGTTGTGGTGTGAACCAATCTGCAGGTCTCCATATGCTTGCTCTGCCCCTTTTCCACCTCTTTGTTCCCCTGAAGGACTGCAGCAGCTGGCACTGAGGTAACTCAAAAAAACAGACAGATTAAATCAAGTATAACACATAACAGTGTATTGTAAACTGTGTGCACTTCTTTTAGAATAAACCCTAACCTTATCAACCAATTGTTAGTATGTTGATGAAATCCTATATTTAATCAATACATCATTTACAATAATATATTGTAACAGTGTGATTAAACATTACCCCGTTTGTGTGACTGTAAAATTAGTTATCAAAGTAAGTAAAAACAATATTCACTGCTAGAGTCAAATACATTCAGAAATGTGTTCTATAGATGAACACTGAATACAGTTTTTAGCAAGCTAAAATTGGCTAATGTTACAAGGCTGAGCGGTAAGTTACCCACTTAGGAAGACCAGCTCATTGTAATGAATGTACTGTGGTTTTATTCTAACTTAAATGGCAACTTTGTTCTTTTCCAGCCTTTTGACATCTACTCCTATCTGCACAGTATAGGGCATGAGGTACTCAGTGACACAGAGTGGTAAAGAAGTTGAACTCAGCAGTTAGATGAAAATGGTAAAGGTTGTGCCACTTGCTTAGGTTTTGTCATCTTTATCCATTCACATATAGAGGTAGATACAGTATCTTTGTTAAAGGGTATTAAACCCCCTTCTGATGTGTGTTTATCAGAATGATTTGGTTTCCCCAGCAGTTCAGATCCCTAGCTCAGAGAAGTCATTGTTGTTGCAACTAAATTAAGTAGTTTATAGACAACACAGTACATCATTAGAAATTTGGAGGATTTGGTGAAGGCAGCAGGGTTTAATAGAAAGCATACTGCAAAAATCCCACAATGCCTTTCCTCCACAGCTGCTGCCTTTCGGGTTTCCTTCCCCTTTCTCAGCTCCAAATGTTATGTGAGCCATGCACTCGTAAGGCTGACTAATCGCTCAACCTAGGGATGGATGCAGGCGCGTGGATTAACTAGGCCAATTAGCCAAACGCTGAAATGCCCAGTAATGATAAGAGTCATGCCCGTCTTTCTTCTCTCTCCCCAGCCAAGTGCCATTAATCAGCAATAAGGGGGCTGAAGCAACACTATTGTGTACAGGCTGCTTCAGTGGCCAGGATTTCTGACTTGAACCTCTTAACCTCAATACCACATGAGTGTCTTTATGTGAGCTTCTGCAGCTTTTGTGTGATTGAGATACACTTCATACTGAGTAGTGTAGGCTGAGATGTGCCTTGGAAAACTATTAAATGTTCAGATCATCAAATATTTTTTTCAAGATCAGACTAAGACAATATAAGAAAACAAAAATCAGTTTTCTCTTGCATCAGTTTATGTAATATTCCAGATTCAACAATAAGAAACAGACAGAAAAAAATTGCCTTCCTACCTTCTGTTGCCACTTTCACATCATTCATCCAGTCTGTAGCTTTATCAGTGTATCCTTTCTAAAAATCATGCCAAATCTCTTATCAGTTCCATGGTGACCACTGAAATTGTACCGAACAGGAATTTTAAAGCCGAAGTATGTAGTTTCTGTGTAGTGTTACACCCTGGCAATTACTTTTTCACACTGGTTTATAAAACTTTTATCTATTATATGTATGTATTCAGATTATCTTTGTTAGGTGTGTCCTGATCCGGTATTGATATCTGATATCGCTCCGATATCTGTAAAAAATTAGTATCAGATTATATCAGCCTGCCTCAGATAAAAGGACACAGATAGAAGCACCCTGTTCCAGCATTTAGTCTGCCCCAGCATAAATCTCCATCAGTGCATGTTTCCCTCATGCAGACTCATTGATTAATAATAAATGGGTCAGTTGTTCTCATTCGTATTGTTGTCAATATCAAGTGATATTCTTTGACTAGTATCACTTGATCAAGCCATTTCTAAAGTTCCACACTACAACGTAAGTAACAAAGGTATGTTTGATTTTTATTGATATCGCATCGGGTCAATATCGGTATCGGCCAATACTCAAAGTTCCAATATCGGAAGTGAAAAAGCTGCAAAGAGACACCATTGATCTTTGTCTGATATTGAATTTTTTTGATAATATGAAACAAAAGTGTGATGAAAAAATGTCAAGAAATTTACAAAGAGACAAATACATTTTCCCACTACTGTATATGTGCCAGTGAGAAATAATTTTGATGTCTGCACTTTCAGACATCAAAAAGTTTGTGCATGTGTAAGTGTCCATCTGTCAATTTAATCCAAGATTTTCACATCTGGGCTGTTTGCATTTATCTGCTGATGCACTTTTTATGTATAAATTTATGCGTGTGTGTGCGTGTGTGAGCTGCAGCAGACTCACGACCGCAGACCTCACAGAGAGAACTGTCCACTCTGCTCTTGTCTTCTTTGCTGACCCCAGCTGACTCAAAGGCTCATCAGCTCAGTAAAACAAGACAAAAATGGAAGCCCCTAAATGTTATGTGCTTCAGTAGCTTTTGTCTTATCTTCCTTTTCGTATGTTTTCCCTCCACTCTGCCCTTTTCTCTTGACTTTCAGTTTAATTTAACTTTTAAATGCAAATGAACAATTCCTTAAGCCGTAGAGTTTTGTCTTAAACTGAAATGTATCTATTGCATCTGCACATATAAATTGGCATTCAAAGCTTTTCTCCAACCTGCTGTTTAATATTCACAGAAGCCCAGCAATCCTGAGCTTAATTTTCTATGACTCTCCCATCACAGTAGGGAGAGAAATAATTTATGCATATTTAACTTCACCATGATTAATGCTTCTTAACCAAAGCTATGGGGAGTTGCACTCAAAGGTCGTGCTAAAGCTAAAGTCTTCTGCCATTTTGCTACCTGGAGAATATATTTTGAGCCAGTTGCCATGCCATCATGCATTTGTCACTGATGCCAATTTGACAGTCCCTGAACAACAGGGAATCTTTGATGCTTTTTATAGAGAAGGAAAGGTTATTAGCTGTGATGCTCATGTTGAGGTTAAAATTGAACAGAAAAGAATAGAGCAATGAGTTGATGTGATTAAAAACCTAAATTATAATTTAAGCTTTAGCTAGTGTCTCTGCCACCTTATAGCACTGCCATAAGCATCAGCTATATATATATATATATATAAAAAATAACTCAAGTTTTAAATGAAAGAAAGGTTGATTTTTAAACTTATTTTATCCCCAGGAAATGCTCCACATCATTTTCTGTCTGAAACAACCTCTGCACATATGCATTACTTTGCATTCTTTAAAATGTATTCTCCTTAATCCGCTCTACATTTTCTGATGTTATAATTGCAAATTTCAAAATCTTGCCTGTATTTGTATTTACACACACCATGTAGGGAACACATAAACATATGAACAGATTTACAGCTGTAATTGCAGCTAAATCTGGTTCTATAGATTATTTACCAAGCAGAGGTGAACAACAACATACACCACCTTTATTTATTTATAAAAAAACATTGAAACCATCTGTACTTCTTCTTTCATTTTACAATTTTGCACTGTATGGTGTCGATCTATGTCCTAAAATTCCAGTAAAATACACTGATGGTTGTGGTTATAACATACATTTGTAGAGCTCTGTAAATACCCTCTTCACATTTATAGAGATTTTGTTTTGATAACATTTCCAAAAAAGCAGCATGACGTGAATGGACACGTTTTGGGTTCATTCACTCCATCCAGTCTTTCTTTTTACATTGTTGAATATCAAAGAGATTTGTTGCTTTAATATGTTTACTTTAATTAGCACATCATTTGACCCACCGATAAAAGATCCACATCTCCTTTCCAGTCCTTGTTCTTTTGACATGATGCATTATTTTATATCTAATTTTGTAAATGGTAGTGTAATAAGGTTAAAGAAAAATAAGCCGCTGCATATCAGTATAATCACGCCAACCTGCTTAGTTACCGCATTTTGCTCGATGCTCCAGCTGGCACTGCAGCCTGCAGCATCTGTAGCTTCACCAAACCAATCGCCAGCAGGGACATATGCAGTCCAGTTGTTTCTATCTTACATAACAGGGTTTTATTTCACTAAAGTATATTCAATTACTATTGCTGTTTCAGTTGTTATATTTTCTTTTGCAAATACGTTAATTTTTAATTTTAATTTTAAAAAAAAACAGTAATTTTTTTAATGGAACAAAGTGACAAAAGATGAATATTTTGCCTTGGTTTCAGTGGTTCTACACAAATGAGTCTAGGACTAACATTGCTGCAGGAGTAGAAGATGTTCTGATGCTGATGTGCAGTTCCAGCCCTTCCCCAGGCAGCAGACTCGAGGTTTGTTATGACCTTTGCCTTTTGCCTGATCTGTGTGTAGGCTGTGCAAAAAGAAGTCATTGTAAAGAAATCTCTGACCTCTGGCAGTAGACAGTGTGAAAGTGTGTGTGTGCGTGCACATGCTCACACCACCCACACTCATAGTCAGTCTGTTGTAAAGTCTACTTTGGTCCTGTCAGTGCTGCAGCAGTGTCAACCATAAACTTTTGCACAGACTGCAGTTAGACTCATTACATTACTACGATTCTGACACTTGATACATGGACAGAGGGGGATCTGAGGCAGACCATTACAGGTGATTCATCACTGGCTGGATGTGTGTGGGGGCGCGTGCGTGCGTGTGTGTGTATTTATATGTTTCGCAGAACGTCTCTGTGTGTGTAACTGAGAAGATGAGACAAGAGACCCAGACGAAGTTGGTGTGTACGCTGGCTGGTCTTAGCATCATCTGACAGTGAAAAAGCAGGAGGGCTCGGGTAGTACTGAGTGTGCTTATGTGCACGCTATTGCAGGTCTGCCTGTGAAAAATGAATGAGCTTTGGCATCTGTGTGCATCTATGTGCATATGTCAGTGTGCAAACTCTGACATATGCACGGTGCAAGGTGGGTTCACATATGTGTTTATGTGTGTTTGTTTATGTGTGTGCATAAACAAACCTGTGGTGTGTGTGTACGCTAAGATTTATATTTAATTCATGAAGGAGTATCACTATTTCCCCTGTGTGACTCAGAGATGCCTGGCAGTCAAAAACTCCCACCTGTATTTTGGAATAATTGATCCTGTCCCACCTGTGGCCATTTCCTATTATAAATACCTTTAATGCCACAGGACGCATGGCTCAGTGTGAGTACAACTGTCTGTCTTTCATTATACCTTGATAGTAAGTCAGATTGTGTGTTTGCCCATACGGTAGCCTATTTGAATACGAATATGTGCCTTCTAGTTTTCCAAAAACGTTTCCCAGTTTTTGGAAAACTGAATAATGTCAGCGAACAACAACTTCCTAAGTCATGTCACAGAATCTAAGATGGATTTAGATGTTGACTTTGATTGTGTCATTCTAACATGAATAGCTCTATGTTTAGGACATGTCTAGGACTGTCAAAAGTTCAAATTTGTACTCATCTCACAAGAGGACCTTCTTCCACATGTTAACTGTATTCCCTACTTGTCTAGCAACTAGCAAACTGTCAATTGGATTTCTCACTGTGTTTTGTTAACACCGGGCTTCCTTCTTGTCACTTTTCCATTAAAGTCAGATTTGTTGAGTTCCTATCAAATTGTCTTCCTTTCGGCAGATTCTCTCAACTGAGTTGTGGATGTCTGCAGCTCTTCCAGAATTACAATGGAGATCTTGGCTACATATGATTAATGCTTTGGTTAATTCACAAGTTAGCTGAATGACCTTGTCTTTGTAGGTTTGCAAGTGTCCCATACAATTTTTATTTCCAGATGATTGGTTGGTCATTGCTCCATGGCATGATTTCTAAGAAGCTTTTGGGAGGTTCATAGTAACAAATCAATTAACTACTCTAGGCAATTGTGTACACTAGATTTTATAGGAGTACTGGAGTTAAAGAAGCTATTTGTAATGATAGCTTGCACACCATAATTTACAGACCTGTATTAACGAAGACAATGTATTAACCAATAATATAGATGTTAAATGAATGCATGTAAAAATTCAAAGGCTGGAATTATATTTGCAAGACTTTCTAAACACAAATCACAGCACCTTATGCTTTATCCTGTATTTAATCTGAACCATCTTCTAGGAATCAGCAGAGTTTTTCTGAAAAAAAAAGAAAAAGTCAAGAAAAATGCAAAGTAAAGGAGGACTGATTGCAATATCTGCGCTATTTAGGCCTACTAACATCTTACATGTTGTTTTAAACCATAAGGGAACAATTTGGGGGAAGATAATCATCACTTACAAGCCTTACAAGTGACACACTACACATTTTGCATGTCTGCTGCTGTGAGGTGTTTGGTGTGAAAGTGAGAGATGTAAGTAATAATATGTGAAACAGAGATGAACTCTTCCCCCGGGGACCACATCGCTGCTGTCTGTGTTTGCTGTAGCGAGCCATTCAGACATGTATAATCAAACAGAGATCTGAGGAGGCTCTGAGCCAAAGGGATATCTGCCATCACCTGTCATCCCGCAGAGCTGTGTGAATAGGGACGGGCTGGGTCCACCTGGCACTGAGATCAAACATCACAAGGCCAAACTCACCTTGGACTCCATTTAAACTCAACTCATATATTCATCCCTATCACAAAAATCCCTACTCAGATATGAAGTCTTCCATATAAAATGAGCATAAAGCAGGTGTGTGCACCGGTTTGAGGAGCTGTTTGCTGCTCTGTGTTGAACAATTGTGATTGTTGGGACATTTCACTTATGTGTCACAAAAAGAGAAAGAAATGCACTCTGACTGTTGCTTATCAAATCTCACTTCTTTGTGTTTCTGCTTCAAATCTACTCGTTTTTTTGTTTTTTTTTTCTTAAAGTTGACATCTTTGGGCTTCACAAAAGGCTCGATTGTTGCTATCAAGGTTGCACATTCAGTGCTTGAAGTCTTTGTGTCCTTATGGCCCCATTTCTCTCCTTTATGTGCCTACAACATGCATAATTGAATGTATGAGGTGAAATCGAATTTCCAGCCCCTTTGTTGTAGCTGCAACTCCCTTCATTTCCTCCCTCTTTCTTGCCAATATGCCACACATGCACTTCAGCTCCCAAAGGTGGTGGGAAGAGGACAGACACTCTCTGGATATCGGACTACTTCAAACCAGCTTGGTCTGCTTTTGTGTTGCCACAGCTTTTAGACACCAATGCTTGATCTTTTTTTTTCTTGAGGAAGAATTTGAAGGTGAACTGACTCTGCTTTCAGATTAGTTGATGCATTTTTATGTTTATGGTATAAAAGGCAGCTACAGAGGAATTTATTTTGACTGAATTCAATGACCTTTCTTGGTAAAACCCAATATAGAAAGTGGAGTCAAAGCAAACATGACAAAAACAAATTGATAGCAGTAGGAGTTATTGAATAAAATTTTGACATATTTTTCTCTTTTGTGACAGAACATAATATATCACAGACTTCTCCTCATTATTATGAGATTAAGCTAAATACTAAAGGCATGTATGACAGTTACTATTTTCCAGCAACTGTAGAGGCAATGAAATGAGTTTGTCATCATTCTAGAGAAAGCTTGATCTATTTGACCCTCACAAATGCTAAGTTTACGGATATGAACTTTCACTTGTAGCTGCTAACTGAGACCCGATTTGAAGCTCTGAGGTTTTCACAGTCCATTTGTGGGAAAATTATGAGCCTGTGGTTTCCAATGGAAAATAATCTTTCTAGTGTAGTATATTAGCCAAAAATTGTTCGAAGAAGGCTTTATAATTCTTCAATGATGAATAAATTAAGCCACTGTTGATGACTTTGCGTCTTGGTGTTGGGTAAATACACACCTCCAAACCTCTTTCTCCTGCTATTATAGAGCAGTGCTGTGATAACCGCACATGGCTGATACTTTCCTACTAAAATCCTTTGCAAACAGCTTTGGTGTACATTTTCCCTAGACTATCTATATATGGAATATTACAGATCAGTGAATACAAATTTTACGATTAAAAAAAATGTTTTTAGCGTTTCTGGAGGTGCACTTTCCTGTAACGTTTAATGTTTTCTCTACACAGTTTTTAAACTGCTCTGTGCAGTGCATGTAGGGGATGAAACAACTTGATGTGAAAATACTACTTGACTTTCCATCATTATCTGCTGAGCTGCGATGACTACTCTGCTAAAGGGCTGCTTAATGTGTTTGAGTGTTGTAAACAGTGGAGTAGGATTCACTTTGATGGAAGAGTTTTTGAATCACTCACAGATTCAGTTTCTGCATTTTGCTCAGCAAAACAAGAACGTCACTCTAAAAAACTTCTGCATATTTTCTAATTAATAAACTTGGTACATGCAAGTACATTGGAATACAAATAAACATTCTCTGAGCATTTAGTTGAAAATTTATATAAAGGAAATTATTCCAATACTACTTTCTCCCAAAACTCACAATTACTATCAATCTAAGCATAATAGAGGGATTATTATTGAAGCAATTAAAAAAAGACACAGAACGCAAAATGGGACTCCTACCTGCTTGATCTAAGCTATTGGATTCAGTGGAAGAGGTACATTGTCTCATGGGAAACAAACTCCTCGCATCAGGACTTCAGATAAGTCATTGCAGGGTGCTCTCTATCATAGAGCCACAATGCGAAAATGTTAGTTTTACACTCAATGTAACTGAAGCATTTTAAAAAGTTTCACTTTTGCCACTTCAATCTAAAGAATATTTTACCAATTTTTTTTTTTTTTAACCTTTGTGTTCCTTTAGTCGGCAGTACTTTTGGTTGTGTGCTTCCATGGATGCCGTTTTCTCCCAGTCTCCTTTTTATTATTTAATGTTAAACACTGACCTTAACTGAGTCAACTGAGGTCTGCTGTGCTTTATGTTCTTTTGTGATCTCTTGGAGAAGTTATCAATTTTCTTTTTCAGCAATTGTGTTTGGCTATCCAGGAAGATTTTCCACTGCTCCATGTTTTCTCCATTTATAGATAATGCCTCTAATTTGAGGTGTTTGGAGGCTCTTTCCAGACTGATTTATGTCTGCAACTTTGTTTCTAATCTGTTCTTAAAGTTCCTTGGCTCAGGAGTCGCTATGATTTTGATTGTTTAACCTATTTTATGTTGTCAGATTGGTCTTTTGTAAGTGATTTGTTGATTCAACAAATCTGGGTGTGGCTAATGAAATTGCACAAAAAATTATTATGATTTAAGGAGATTGTAATTATAATTCCAGAGAGTTCTAGGCTGGTTTGAATAGCATTTTCCTTAATAAATTAAATAATTTTTCTGTTCTGCTTCATATTAACTTTGCCTTGGCTGATTATCTTAAATATTTAAATGTGCCAAAAAACAATTTCCCCCTAGCACTGGGGTACACATTAAAAAAATGTCATCCGTCTTGACACATTTTGGCACATGTGAAAAGTTCAAAACTTTGGCAACTTTACAAAAGTTAGAAAGCGTGCGCATTGTTTATTGCACCAAGGAGATACTCTGCAATACACCTGATCCCAGAATAGAGATAAAGAAGTGAAACAAGGCTTATCTGTAAAAGACGACATACCAGCTTTTCGAGTTAAGATTAAATAAGAGCAGAAGACTTGTAGAAAAGATTAGGATCATATACCAGACATGGATGTAGTTTCTTTAAGACCTTCAGACTCTGTCAAAATAGGTCAAGAACTGAATATAGACAGGAGACTGCACCTGTATTGTTCTTTCCATGGCTACTTTGCCATGTTTCCATTAGTTTGTTTCCGAACGGATACAGGCTGATGGCAGAAAAGGTTTTCATTCATCATCCATCGCTCTTTCCCATGTATGCCAGCTTCAGATGTGTTGTTGTGTTTGCACAGCGTATGTTGCCTGTGTATTTTTAGTGTCCACTGGCAAGGTGTAGAGAGGAAATGTCTTCCCTCACATCTCCACAACGCCGGGGTTCAGTACACTCTGTTCCAGCCCCGGCCAGAATCGAGCCTAAAAATAACCAAGAGAGGACAATGCACCTCTCTCACCGCTCCCCTCCCCTTCTTCTCTGCCATTTTTCTGTGCTTTAAATGACAGAAAATCTACATCAAAAAGACCAAAAGGGTGGCTGCTGGCGGGGGGTAGTACATTTTTTCACAATCACCTGACTTCTTGTGGGGTAAGGAAGCTTTTCTTTGTGTTTGAATGAACATCCAAAAGAGCACAGAAACAGCAGTGGTCGCCCAACTTCTGCCCAACAACTCTTTATGAAGCATTCATCTTGAGACTAACCCCGCAGCCCTCTCTACAAAAATTATCTGTTTAAGATTTTATTTGCTTTGCTCCATTTTCTTCCTATGAATCTCAGATCAAAGCCATCCTCTTTGTATGTTTGGAGGCACTCTGGGAGATCCAAATCGACCAAGGATCTGTCTCAAGTTGTTTAGCTGAATCCCCAGCGCAACGCAGTTCTATTAATAGAGACTCTGTTGATTACTAGATAAAACAGTCTAAATACACTCTCTGGGGAAGTAATATGACCACATTTGTAAGAGTACGTGTGAAACAATCTCCAGTCGAAATGTTATTATGTGGTTACCATGGTCCACCACACAGCAGTGTACTTGTGGTGTAAGCTGCTTTATAATGTCAAAGCTCCTTATCTGTGTGGTTGTGTAATTAAGCAGGCGAAACAAAGAACATAGTAATTAATCATAATATCCCCAGAGAATGTGTCTCTGTGTCACTGGATTGCCAATGCACAACTGGATCCTCTGCAGAGGCTGCAGGTACTGCTAAGTGTCACATTATGGAAGAAAAATAGGACGAAAATGCAAGTACTAACAAAGCAACAAAGGTTTTATCTAACAGTTTTAAAATAGTTTTAGACCTTTTTTGCTATTCTGAATTAAGAAATGTATCTTAAAAGAGAGTCAAACAGTGTTGAAGTTTCAGTTTAAATCAATTATTTTAGCAAGCACTTTCTACAGTTCTGTGCAATTTCACTTTTTTGCATCTTTTATTTGTTAGTGTGTTAAAGTTATGACAGAAATCAGTCACTAATTTTGGGTAAAGTCTGGAGAGCAATTCATCATTCTAAAGGACAAGTATTATATTTTTGATCCAGACAACCTAAATCTCCTGAAAGCATGAAACCAAAAAATCACAGTCATCTTTTTTTTATGGTTTTTGAAAATTATTCTGTAACGAAAAGAGCATCTGAAACTATACCATTATAAAATGGAAAGCACACTTACATCAAGATTCAGTTTTGTAGGAAAAGTAGCTGAGCTTTGAGAAAGTGTGAAGTATAAACTTATTTTTACACCCAAATCTTATATTTATTGCATCATCCAATAAATTACTATTACTTTTCCTTCAAAGTAATAGTAAATGCCTCCAAAGTTAGAATTTTGGCTGATTTCATCTACAACTTCTATATTTTTGACCCTTGCCAGCGTGGATCAGAGTAAAATACTGGTCAGAAATGGGAATAATTTCATTATGAATACTTCTAGGAATTAAGCTGTTGAATTACAGTTTTTGTCACAGGAGGCCAAAAAAATCTTTATGAATTACAAGGAGACTGGACTCTCCATTGTATCCTTTTACGCCCAGGGGAAGGTGCAAATCTGTTCTTCCAGCTGCCCCATTAAAATTACAGATCCCCTGACTTCTTTCTACTCATTGGCTAAAGTACCATTTTTTTCCTTGTTTTCCATATCCGTTGTGTTATGTGTTGATGACATATTTCAGCGGTCCAAACATCCTATCTATTTTCAGCAATTCTCGGCTGTGCGTCAGCTGGATTGGGCTTGCTTTCTTTTTTCTCACACGTTTTAATTTCTTGACTATGGACATGGAAATCAGCAAAACTAATGAGAGCTTCAAGCCTGAACTGAAATTCCAAAAATATTTTTAAATAATTGTATTTGTTCACAATACCACAGATAAAACTCAATCTATTTTTGTTATGTTGTTTTTTTTTTTTTTCGTTTTTTTTATGAGGGTGGAGTTCCATGATTGTGACCAAACATGAGTTTGCAGAGTCTCTTCTATTCAGTCATTGCACTACATTGGCTCTTACGTTCTTCACACTGCTTTTAGATTTGTGTACGATTCATTGTGGATGCATGCAGTCAAAAGTCAACGCCAGGGATTTTAGCCACAGAGAATTATTGTCTCTGTCTTGGATAAGCTTTACTAACACGCACACTGACTCTGACAAAAACTCGCACTGCCTGAAGCTAGATTTATCCTTTCCATCGTATGCCGCTTACTGACCCCTTCTTATCTCTGAACTGAGATCAGTGTCAAGTCATTCCATTTAATTTATTGGGAGACACTCAAACAGGTCTGAAACCAACACCAAGCAATAGCAAGGATGTGTGAATGAACTGTGAGCAACGCCAATAAATTGAGGTTAAAATGGAGTATAATAAAACCGTCATTACACTCATGATTCACATACTGTAAGTAGGTTGCAGCAAGGACGACCTGATTGTTGCAGACCCACATCCACTTGTGATTGTAATGAGAAGTTATTGCAATGCAAAATGTTTTTGGTATTTTCATTTTACATACTGTAATATTCCAATAATGATAAATTTGCTGATATATTGAGAAGTCCTACTGTGAATCCTTTCTTCCAATAATATATCCGTCCGTCAATCGATCCACCGTTTCCCAGAGTCTGTGAAATCCCCCACTGTTCCTTGGACTTCTGTGTAAACCACTTTCTGTTGTTTCATCTGCACCCGTCAGATTGTCTGGCAACAGCAACTAAGCTGGCAATGGGAAACACAGAAACCGCACGTATTCTGTGGTGAGACATTACAAAAGCACACATGAACAGGGAGGCAGCTTGACAAAGAGCACAGCAGACAGATCGTGTGAGAATGAAAAAAAGACGAGAAGAATAGCAAATTTCAGATAATGACGGAGAAAAATACAGTCAGCTTGTGTGCAAGCTGTCACAGATGTCCATGGGTTTTTTGCTCTTCCCTCTGGATCTGCGGCGAGGTCCCAATGTAAATGTCACCATTGCTGACACCGAGACGCGTCAGGTGCCATGTCAGTCATGTCACACTGAGTGGCACTTTGGTCAGACGTATCCCAGTCCAGTGGAAGACAATAACATAATTTCCATCAACTCCAACAGATTACAAGCAGCCAATATCTGTAGAACACTGAATATTATGTGCCATTTTTTTCAATGTGGGAGTGAGTGTGGGTGTACACATGCATTTGTTTGTCTTTGTGGTTTTTCTTCGTTGTGCTCATATAACTCAGTTTTAGGTTGATTGATGATAATTTTCTTGCACAATCAGTGGCTTACCGCCATTCCTTAAGTGTTTATCTCTCCTGTCGAAACGGTTTGCTAAATAGTTTACATGAAACAGAACAAGGATAAAGTACTTTTTGTTTGTTTGTCCTCAGATGTTTTCCACTTCAGACGACTACTGAAGATTATTTTATGAATATAGAAGAGAACGATGACAGAAACACAATTTTGTTTCATGAATTATGATAACTAAATATCTATTTTTTTTCTTCTACTTCTCTTTTTCAGTTTGTTGTTTTGTGGTCCACAAACGGTGCCATGAGTTTGTCAGCTTCTCCTGTCCTGGTGCCGACAAGGGTCCTGACACAGATGTAAGTGTATGGTTTGTGTTTATTTATTCAGCTGTTGCAATTAATGTCTGAATTCTTGTTTAAAAAATGTATTTACATAAAATGGATGTCAAACTGACAAATACAGTGCTTTCAAGTACTTCATTTATTTCACATTTTGCCACCTTGCAAACCATGAACCAACCTTTCCAACTATTGTGCAATCTGGGGTTAGTTACTGCAAAAGTCACCATGTTTGCTTTTCCCTTATCTTCAAAATAATACACTACCTTGTCCTAGTCTGTCAATCACATTTCCAACTAAATTGATTGAGGTTTCTTTGTCCCTGAAACAAATAAGATGACTCAATCAAGAATAAATACAAAATGACTTTCATGGGGTTTTTTTTCCTTCCAGCCGCCTTTTGCATAAAACCATTACAATTTTATTAACCGGTAGTCATCACAGATTATAATTTAATTGTCTTTTGTTGCTGTTAAATCATAGCAGGAAGATGAGCGCAAATGGTTTAAGAAAATATAAAATTTGGGGTGAGAAATGTGGCGTCAGTGGTATTTTCATTCCTGTTTAAATGCAAAATGGAGCAAATAATTATATTGATCATTCAAATCGATCAATACTACAATGGATAAGCTAAGGTGAATTTAAAGTTATCTATATTAATTGTGAGAGTTCTATATTAGTACTTAAAGGTTTTATTGATTAAATCTGTCAGTTCTGCTTTTGATATTTTTCAGATATTTTTTGAAGGCTGGTTTCCAGGAAAGCCAAATGTTGGAAAGGATAAAGGATTAAAGATACATGTTTATATGTGTGTTTGTGTATTTGGATGGATGAATATGTGGGCATGCAGGTAGGCAGGCTGGCAGTTTTTATTTTAATGTATTATCTTTGGCATCAATGCAGATCTCTGACTAGTATGAAAAAACACCCTGAGTCTGCAACCGGCTGGATATGTGGATTTATTGCATATAAGGGTATTTTCACATTGCGTCTGTTAATTGAAAATTGTAACTGTCATGGTTTTGATAAGATTCTGGCCCACATGCAAGATTACTGCCAGAAGAACAATACAAACTTTTAAAATAGTTTATTTTACAATAATACGAATAGTGACATGGTTTTGGTCCAGAGTGACATCTTGTTGGCACGAGGAATCAGGAGCAGGGTGGAAGAAATGTCTGCCAGGGAGGAATGAGTGGAGACCGGGTGGTTGGCTTGTTTGGAGGTTTGAATGAAGAACCGATGAGGTTGCAAGATGTTGGACCAGAGGGAGAGCAGAAGGCTTGGAGCAGATGACGTGGGAAGAACATTGGAGGTTTGCAGCAGACTGAGCAGGAAGAGCTCAGAGGCTTAAAGCAGGTAAGTGTTTTGGAGAGAAGCAGCAAGTTGAGCAGAGAGAAGGCCTGGAGAAGATAAGTGATCGAGAGATCATTGTAGAAGGCAGCAGGTTGAGTGGTGAGAGTGTTGGAGGGCAGACAGGTAGTGCGAAGGATGAAGGTGAAGATGAAGAGGCAAACCAGGAAACTGCTCAGACAAACATATCCAGATTTTAGTCCTCTTTTAATATGTTGTACTAAAAGAGGAGTACAAACAGAGCATTAGTTTTGGCAGGGAACATATGGAAAACACAAGAGAAAACACAGAGGGCTTGGTGTTACCACGAAGGTTAACAGTCAGCCACACTGGCAGTCAGCTCCTCTCACCCTCCAGCCGATGAACAGATGAATTGCATTTCGGTGGACGCCTGCTAGTAGCTACCTCAGCCAGAGGTGGAAAAAATGACCTTGCAAACACAACACCCCAGGTTCCTGACAGTAAAGACATGCTGGCTTTTGTAAGCTATGTCTCAATTTATAGTGGGGTATTTCAACCTCTACACTACATGACAAAGAGGCATGGGGATAAAATAAGGAAATAAAATTGACCTTTACTTGTACATTCAAAATATCTCATTGGTTTAGTAATGAAAAAGGAGGCAGGGGAGAAAGGATACATGAATACAGCTTCTCTTAGAATTAATGATGTCTTTAGAGATTCATAGATCAGAATTTTGTAGCTTATTTCATATCTTTTCTTGTGAAGCTTTGACCTGCTTTTACTCATTGTGATCTATTTCAATTTCTCTTGAGTACCTATAAGACATATTAGTAACTTTTAAAATGGATCATTTTCTAGCCTTTCTTATCCGTCTTTAAATTGTTTATAAAAGCAATGTCACAACAAGTGTTTGAGAGAGTAGAGGTTGTAAAACAGGGTTTTGCAAAAATAATAAAGTTTTACATCTGAGGTTTTCTTCAGGATTTTATTTGAGAACAGAAATGTACAAATATTTGTCTTGGAGAATAGAACAGAATTGTTCAGGGTGAAAGTTCAAAAACACTAAACGCAGTAACTTTTCTAGCTGGGTGCTCAGGGCAGCTCGCAATGCTGCAGAAGACACTCAGACGCATCCACTCATGCTACTGATTAGCTCATTAATCTCTTAATGGTGTTTTCCTCTCCAAAGCAACAATGGTACTGGTGGAGTCACAGAAACCTCTGCTGCAGAAATATTCTGCAGATCATGAGGAAACATCCTATTGCAGATGTGATACCAACAGTCGTGACATTGCATGAGGTTTGTTAAGAAACTTCCAGGGAGCTGCATATACACAGTTTGCTCAATTTCTGGCTTTGAACTGGAAATGTGTTTTGAAAATGTGCCACAATCCAGCATTTGATGTCACCTTAATTCTGGATGAACGGGGCATTAACAGTGAAAATACACTGTGTGTGCTAACACATGCTCTCATTAGAATAGTTTTGTTCGTCTCCGCTCCATGGCGCAAAACAGAAAAAGCCAATTAAGTCTCTGGTGGTCCCTCTCTTCAGCTTCACCAGGCTGAAAGTGCTGTTAATGAATTTTGCAGGGATAAGCCAATTGAAGGATGTACATTCACAATAATAGTGGATTCAAAAAACAAATCAAAAATTTCATTCATAATAAGTGCATTGTTTTAAGTTCTTGATTAATTGAGGTACTTTGTATGTAACATTAGTTTCACACCTCCTAGTGTTTTTCTTTGCTTAACTTTCCCTCATTAAATAAAACCCAAAATAGTTTTAATGGTTAGAAGTGAGAGTACTTTATTAAAGCTATCACATTTAAGGCAACTATAAAAGCATGCAATTTGAATGCTTTTTGTTTATCAACGTTTTTTTTGCCTTGTCTTCTCGTTCCCTCTTGCCCTTCATTCTTTATTATTTATAATACTTCTGGGCCCACTCTTGTCATTCAGCAGCATAGCTCTGTCTTTAAACCCGCTTAACTACTTCTCTCTTTCATCTCTCTCTTTAGTGCTCACACACCTACATCGATGGTTTAGACTTCCCATTGTGAATCTTTGCATGCCTGTTATTATGCCTATTATCTTTCAAACTGCTTCAGCTCAGTCAGTAAGGAGGTCTCTGAAGGATGAAACGCTTTGAATGCTAAATGAAGACATGGGATTCACCACCCGCTCTTTAAAGATACAAAACACTTGATCTCATTTAAGGTTTCTCAGGATTTGACACTTCAGTCAATCAAAGCGCACAAAGTTTGAAATAATAATTGAAAAAACATCAAACTTTGCTTTCCAATCGCCTTCAGGTCCAGCATACCAAAATGATTAACCGCTCAGGAAGTGGTTCCTAAAAATTAATTAGTAAAACTAATTAATTCCTTTAACATATTAAACAATTTGCCAAATTTTTCTGACTCAGACAATATGAAATTATTTAATGGAATCAAAATGAGCAAATCTACATTTTAGAGCTATGAACTAAAGATTTTAAAGATTTGTTGCACAATATGTTGAGGTCTTATTTACTTTATTTTTTAAATAGAATTTTTAAAATTGCATTTACAAATTGTTTATGATAATTTGCAGTTTCTTGTTTCTTGTTTTAAGAGAAACAAGAATCAGGTGAATTATGAAACATTATGAAGAAATGTTTCCTTACTTAAAAGATTTTTTTTCTTTTCTTTCTTTTTCGCCATAACATCCGGCAGAAAGCAGAAAAGAGAACATCTAACCGACAGTGAAACATGGCGGTGGTATTGTGGGGTCTGGGGATAAAACCACGAATTTCTGTACTTAAATCTGATTGAGATTTTACGGCATGATCTAACTAACACAAGCTGAATTTGCTGAGTTGAAGTAATTCTGCAAAAAAAAAAAGACCAGGATTCCTCCACAGTGATGCAGACAACTCTGTGTCAGATATCACAAACACTTAACGGCAGTTGTCGCTGCTAAGGGTGGCATAAGTGATTAGGTATAAAGGGCAATTACTTTTTCAAATGTTGGTTTCATGAACCAACTTCACAGAATAATCCTGAAATTTCAGAAGTGTTTTGTCACGGATCTCAGATGTTTTTCTATACAGAATACAAAAAATGCCATTGAAGGATGAATGTGTTTAAAAATGTGGACAACTACTCTGAAAAGTTGACTTCTGCTCCGTGACGTCTCTTATTGAAGTACACAGTACACAAACATTTGTTTTTAGGAATGGAAGAATTAAATGAATTACAGAAACTAACTAAACAAATAGAAAAAAATGACCAAAACATGTTGTTTGAAAGATGACAAGCAATATATAAAGTGAGTTTCATTAATCTTTCCATAAAGTCTGGGTAGTATTTTTGAAAAATAAGCTTTCACCCTTAAAACCACATGTCCAACTGACTCTTGGACGTTTATTTCCATCTCTCTGATCTGTTCGCCGTGACAGAAATGATGATCCAATCTCTGCATACTGATGTACACATTTAGCTGCCATGCACCAGTGCATTAATATGCAGCTCTGTGTAGAAGTGGGACTTCTTGTGGTTCTCTGTCCTCAGAGTGAGTTGATGATTCACTGAAGCCTACCAATCCCTCTTTCTCTCCATCCTCCTTTTCTGCCCCAAAGCTCCTGAATCAGTGTGTGTGTGGTGTCATGATTCTGAATCTGGCTTTGGGCTTGGAAACACACACACAATGTCACTTTTTCTCTTGCACACACGCACACTGCCCCTTTGCTCTGTGGGCGGAGATTGACCCTGGTGTCAGCCTCAATCTGTGAATGGCGTCATCTGTCCGACAGACGCTCGGATCCTCTCGCACAACGACACGGAGAAGATGGAGAGATGTTTGCATTACCATCACAGGGAAAAGTCTCTCAAGTATTCCAGTTTGTGACCACAGATCTGGATGATCTTGATTGGCTATTGTTAATAATTACATACGGAGTTTTTAAAAAACCCCTCTGACAATAAACTTTTTCTGTTTGAGGTTTGTTAAAATTACAAACATTAGTTCTATTTACTAAACACCTAAAAATGAGAGATTTTTTTCCCTTTCTTTCTTCAAATTTAGAAGTTAGCACATTCTCATTAGTGGTAGAATTCTCCTTTAAACTTTGTTTTTTCATAGTTGTCCCCAAACTTTGACTTCCTGTCTGACATTTGGAATTTTTCACATCTAGTTTGTGAAGTATACCAGTTTGTCTAACAGCAAAGCTCATAAGGCAACAGGATGTTGCTACTGTTGTGCTTGATCTCTGGCTTTTAAGCTTCCCTCTTTTTCCTCCTAAAGTGTTAACGGTCATTTTGACCAAACACTGTTTTAATTTCATCAGGCCACAGAAAGGTTTGTGCCTCTGTATGCATTTACAAAACTGTAATTTTGCTTTCTATGTCACTTTTGTAGGAAAGCTTCTTCTACTCTCAGTGGGCTTTCAGCTGTTGCTGGTACAGCTCTTGTTTCACTGTGGATAATGATGCCATCTCAGCAGATTTACCCTGAATCTTCAGAAAATCTGTTGTTGTTCTGGGGTTGAAACACACGTTCTATAGCATTCTATCTCTGGTAGATCAGGAAATGTTGTTGTTTTTGTTGATATTCTTGTCCTGTGTCTGGAGATTATACTCAAAGATGGACCAAATGAACAGTTCTCCACCTAAAATCTTGTCTAATTTCTTTAGTTTTTTTTAATTATGTCACAAAAATATGCATTTGAAGTTTGGCTAACAATGCATCCGCCAGTGTTCTGCCATATAACTCAAATGTCGTGAATCTATCCTATCAGTAGATTTACTAGCCTATTGATAGTCATCTTCCACATGAGCAAGATTTCATCTTCATGTGGACTTCCCCAAATTATGTAAAGGCATCTTAGTGTATCTAAAGATATGACTTTGCAGAAAATACCAAAGAAAGATTTCTTATTCTTACATTTTGCAAATAAAAGTTATTTTTATAATCTTGTTCTATAACAAGAATCTTTTTGTCAACGTCTGATTCTGAGAAACAAAAGTTTACACAGTGTATATAAATATCTCCTTTCAACGGTAGAAGTTGTAAGGAGTTTATCTGTTTATCTTTGATACAGTTAGTGGTGCCACAAATTTAATACTTGAACAAGTATGCTTAGTCACTCTCCACCAGTTTCCATTATCTCATCAGGTCAGGCCTGAACATTTTACCCAAAGATAACAGTAACAATATGTTGTTTAGCTGCCACTTAGCCTGTACTACTTAATCACCATTACTGTATGCTGCTCAGTCAGAAGTGCATTGAGTCATTCAGCTTCACAGTCATAATGTATGTCGCTACCTTTTCCATTAATTCTGCCCTGACATGATATAACTGAGCAGCACACTGACACCCTTGTGCAGGTGAGGTATCTAAACTCCTCATTAAGCAAGCATTTACGTAAACTGGTGTTGCTCCACTCTGCCCTCTGTTCCCCATTAGAGCAGTCATCAGTGGTCGGGACTGTTGACATTCGGACTTTGCTGAAACCTACTCACTCTGCTCAGCTGCTCTGATCAGCAGCGTGAGGCACCTTTAGCTTTTAGCTTTGATGAAAATTAGAATATTGGTGAGAAAATGAGAGGGGCGCAAAAGCTGGCATGTTCTTAGATGTTTCATGACTCCTGTACCTTTACTGAAAGATTGTCTCCCTTATAGAACTTTGGCTACTTGGCCAGCACATTGGAAACTTTGCAGCTTCAGTTTCAGTGCTAATAGTCAACCATCTTTTAAGACTAATGTGCGGTGAGATTGCATATTAAGTCATTACTGTTTAGTCACATCATAAAGAAAGTGTAAATTACAACTGCAATCAAAAAGCAAGCAGGTGGATTTCTTCATTAACCCCAAAGAAACCTGTGGCGCCATCAATTCTCTAAATCTAAGTAAGATCTCATTTTGAGAAATTGCTGTTAATTATATAGCAAAAATGTCCATCTAGACATTTGTGTCCTTTTGCAAAAGGTTAAAAAATTTTTGACTTAGCCCATTAATTAGTAACTGTGTCAGTATAGTTGTGTTGCCTTTTTTGTCAATGTGACTAGCAAGTGGCAGTAAAACCTGATGATATATCAACATGAGGATCTGATCTTGAAAATTAACTGAGAAGCTAATGCTAATTTCAGCTGTCAAAGTGTTGTATATACTGTATAAAACATAATTTCTGAACAGACAAACTTATTAATAGAACAAATATTCAGTGACTAAATGAAATCACTCAGACCATTCATAAATGGTGAAATCTTTGATTCAGAGCTTTTATGTGGTTCTACACAATAAATGAGAACAAGACAAGTGAACATATTCTACAGTGAAACAGTAATAGCTTATAATAACAGAGCAACATTAATCATAACTATGGACAAATGGAGGCTGATACACTACATGTGGACAAAATCAATCTTTACTATGAGACCACTGAGAAGATACAGCAACATTAATAATCAGCCACAAACCAGGGTGAAGATTTAGAAAAATATTAATTGGAGATTTGTAACAAGACACTGAACAGAAGGGTCAGTGCATTAGCTCAGAGCGTGCGTCTTTATGTACCAATCTGCAAAGATGGTCTGAGAGCTTTGTGTTGTACAACTATTCATCCCTGCAGAAAATTAAGATCAAAATGCGAGGCAGATCCATATTGTTCATGGTATTTAAATAATTGGTGAATACTTTTATATGTGGCTTACTTTTTTAATATTCTGTATCTTCAGTTCTAGAATCCTCACTGAATGAATTTTTTATTGAAAATCTTTTCTGGCCTTCTTGTCTTTCTTTATTCCAGCAAGAAGTAGGAATCAAAACAAGCTCTCTGCAGTTGATGACCACAAGCATCCAAGTCAATGCTTTAAATGATTTATGTTGTAGGTTAGCGGTGCTGCTGCAAGCAATTTTTGTTTGGCTAGGTTGTTGCATAGATTGGTGTTTTTTGTTACTTGGTGGTGTAGTTTGTTTTTTGAATAATTTTGGTGGTTTATTGGTTGTAGTCAGATGACTAGTTGGCTGCCTGGTTTGGTTGTTCATCAGGTATTTGCTTTGTTGGTTGGTTGAATTATTGGAGGGATAGGTATTTGGTTGGTAGGGTGGGATGTTGATTAGTTTATTGAAAATTGTGCTAAAAGGATTTCTAATTAGATTCTTAATGGTGCATGAAGTACATTTAATCACCAGAATAATTACTGGACATAATGTGGGCTGAATTTGTAAATTTTACATTATCTGCATACCTAAAATTAAAAAAAAAATATTAAATAAATGGCTCTTAAATTAAATCTAAACCCTCTCATTCAGACTCTTCTGACCTTCTTGTCTTCGCACTTAAAGGAATCATTTTATGACCATGGTTGTTCATTTATACTTAATTCCAACAAAACGTTTGATTTACCTGCCAGTGGTTTATTTCACATAGGCAATCTCTACCATACATGTTGCTAATGTTGCAGCTAACTGTGCAGATAACCAATGCGGCTTCAATTTCTTATGGTGTACAATAACTGTTAGCTATTCTTCACTCTCTGTCCGTCTGTGCAGAAAGAAGGATCTAGCGACTAAGAGGCAGCGTATCACAATACGTCAGTGGGATTTTGAATACGTCAGTGTTGAATTTCTGCATGGCGCTGCCTCAGTTTGACACACTGACAGTTGTTGAGCTGAAACATGGCAAATCCCTTGTTCCTTCCTTCTTCTTCTGCTCCTGCTGGCAGCTGTGACAGCTGGCTGATTCTTGTTGTTTTCTAGTTCTGAAAGGTTACAGTCTCTGTCCTCATACAGTTACTGTGGGAGTATTTCCCTTCTCACAGACAGTTAAGCATTTTTTTTCTGCAGCTGATTTGCTTTTTTATGCTTGAGTACAAAACTTAATTCTCTCTCTCAGTCATTTCCAGGTGATTTCAGGTCTTTCTCTCTTTGCACACACATCAGAGATTTACATAAGGATCTTGGTAGCCTTAGGCCCGCCTGTTGTAGAGTACAGTTGCCTATATCTTAGCTGTGTCGTGGACAATTTGCTTTCTTTCCTTCCTTTATCTTCTTTGCCACTCAGCTCTGACTTCTAGCAGCAGAAATGAGAGTTAAACAACATTTCTATACTGAGTGGATATTACACAATGTCAAATTCCTCTTGGTTTTAATGCTGAAGTGCACAGAGAGCGGATTACCGCTTTGAGAGTCGAGCCTCTCACTGCACATCAGCACAAGCTCTGCTGACAAGGGCAAATAAGGGAAGGAACTCAATACAAACCAGCCAATATGTATGCGAGGCAGGTCAATTAAAGATGGACGTCTGTCTGCGTGAAGATTATCCAGAGGAACAGATCGAGTCTTTAGATTACAGACGTTTTGATTATGCAAGACCAAAACATAGAGGGACTGCGAGCACAAGGCTGCTCTTTAGTCAGAATTCACAGCATGTCTGTACTCTAAGCAGTAAGCATCAATACTTTAGGCTGACCAGATGTCCCATACCAACGTACCGAGTTATAATTCCTCACAGATTACTGTCAGTGAGAGAGTTGTCATGGAAGCTCTACTTTACAGTAATACACTATCAGCTACTCTTTTTAAGAACACTTTTCAAACATTTGTTTTTAAGTTTTTAAATACTCCTCAAAACAAACTTTCAAATAAATTATTTTAAAAAATAGTTGTTAATCATATTGTTAATTAGTTCAATTGGTTAGAGGGTGTACTGATCGGATAGTTGGTTGGTTAGTTCGTTTCTTAACCAGACTTATAAAACTTGGTGGTCTTTGGCTAATATGCTGGTTGGACAGCTAGTTTGTTGATTGGTGGGTTTGTTGGTTGAAGAGGTGGTTAGCTGGACAATGAACCAGGTATTTCTGATTATAATATTGCACACACTGTTATTAGTTAGAGTTGTAATTAAATATATTGGCGCATTGGCCATATAGTTGGTTGTTTATTTGTTTGGACCGCCCCTCAGTTTTTGCCAACTGCAATATTGGGATGTTGGTCCATAAGTATTTACTGGATAGTTGCTTGAATTGTTGGTTGGATATCCGGCTGGTTGGGTGCTTGGTTGGACCACCCAACAGTGTGCAACACTGATTCTACTACTGCAACATATTCTTCTTTTTTCAGTCATTACCATTTCCCTTCCGCTTTCCTTGAGTCTTAGCATCTTGTCACTGGCCACTATATCAGGTGTGAACATAAAAGACAATGACGACTAGTCTGTGTAAGCGGACAAAATATTAATAGAAAGAAAGTTTGAATGCATGTTACGTGAAGTATTAAAGTTCATACGTTTTTGGATCAAAGTCGACTTTTGTAATTGCAATATTACAAACGATGAGAGAGTGATGATGAATATCATTCACTATGTTGTTCTGAACAACACTGGAATCCAGTCTAGGATGCCGGCATTTGTTCTCTTATCTGATTCGAAGCTTACCTTCTCCCTGTTGGGCTCAAACCACTTAACGTAGAAATCGAAAATACAACACCTAAAAGTGCTGTTCTTGGTCAGTGAGAATCCAGTTCATTTCCAGGTTAAGATGTGGAAAGGAGACAGCATCCATGCAAAGCAAATGAGCAGTTTACAATTTTCTGTTTCTTAAAATGCTGAGAAGTTGATATATTTTACACGAATCCCCATGCTTGTATTATTAAAAAGTAATTGGATTTAGATGCCTGAACAACTGGAAAATGTGTGCGGCTTCATTTGCTGTTGATTTAATTACAGTTAAAAAATGGTGTTCTGTACTTATGGGTTGTACACCTCATTACACACCCATATGTGTTAGTTAGCTAAGGGAAATTCCTGTGTTGTACACCAGCTGTCCAAAGCCAGAGAAACTAATAAAGACTTGGAAACTCGATATTAGGAGATTATTAGTTGAGTGCACGCATAAGCTATATGATGTCTTGTTACTTAGGATGTGCAAATCTAATCCTCACACAGCACCCTAGATACAATAGATATAAATCTGGCAAACATTGCTTTACACAGAAGTGACTTGATAATCCATGCAGTCTGCCTGTCCTCACCTTGGGCCTCTGTGTTAATGTTGTCCACCATCCTGCTTACATCTCTAAAAAATGGCCTCTTTACCAGAACACCCCCAATGGGACGCCTGTCCTGTTGAGCAGCTACCAGCTGACTTTTGCAAACGCCTGTCTGTGTTGTAGCAGCATGGGTCTCTGCACAGCAGTGGGTGGAGAGCAATTTAAACAGGCCTGAGCTAGAGGGCCAATAAAGCAGCTATTTGCTTCTCGCAGCAAGCGTTTTGTTTTATGAACTGTTTTATAATGCTTGCATCTGGGTCTACTGCTAATGGATTTTTTTGTATTATTATTATTAACAATCTGTCAGTGATATTGATTATTCAATTACTCCCATCCTTTACTCATTTTTTGAAATGAGCCAAACCTGCACAGAAGTAATTACCAAGACTTGTCGGAGCGTATGGCGTTTGGATATTCCTTTGACTTTTCCACAACAAACTAGCTGCATGACAATCTGACAAGATGTGAACCATCTGGTAGGTGTCTGATCTAAAAACCGATTGATTCACTTCAAAATACAAAGGTTTATTTCATCAACTGAAGGACATAAGTGAAGTGTAGATTATTAGCACTTTATTAGCACTTTGCGAAAATATCACCAAACTACAATTTACAAAATTTTTTGTATCACAAATTTCAGAAAAGAAAGAAAAGAAAACAGTTTCTCCTTCAAACAACTAAACCTGTTTCTTCCATCTTCTTGTGTTTCCTCTATAAGAGAAACCTGCTTGCCACTGTCAGTAAGTAATACAACCGTTTGTGTTTCTCCACTGACTTTAATTTGGTCTGTATATTTGAAGGTAGTACGCTTATTAACAGATTCACCATTCAAATCTATTCGTACACAAAGTGAGGGAACAAGAAATTTTAAAATAGCCAGAAATCAAATTGCAATGAAAACAACTCAAAAATCCAACTGTACTTACATCCGTTTAAACAGCTGAAATGCTGAAATCAAGGATGAAAGGTAACTGGGAGTATTCGAGACAAAGGGAAAAAAATCAATCTATCGTGCTTCACCTGCATAATTATGCCCACACATAAATTTTATATTGTTGACATGGAACATTTTTTCCTTTTAGGGAAAAACATTAATAAATTAACTTTTTTGTAGAGACACCTGCTCTTATACTTTTGCATTTTTAAAGAAGAGTCACCACATTTATTAAAATTTGACAATGGGACCCTGCAACATTTATGAGTGTCTGAATTTTTCCAGTTTGAGGTACTCCATAAAATTACTGAGAAACATACAGGAAGAGATTGAATTAGATTCAATGGCACAAAAAATGATAAATGGACAGACTGCTTTAATTTATTTGAAAGGCATATACTTAAAAAAAGGTATCTCCAAAAAATGTACAATCTGAAAAAAATATAGAATTTTCATAAACAAAGGCAAATAAATAAAAAAAAGGGATAGAGATGTTCATCTTGCTCAGCAGTGTACTTTGCATGCTTTGTTTAACCTATAAAATGTAATTGGAAGCAGATCTGTTATTGTTGAAATGTTAGTACCACCTTTTAATGAGTGGGAAAAACAGATCTCAAAGTGCTTCTTTTGACATTTGAGAGTAATTAAGTTTGGTTCCAAACAAAAGCTGCAAAAAAGATTGAAAAAGTCCAACAAAGATATCAAAGTGCTAAGATATTAGAGAAACAATTGAGACATCAAAAAATAGCAGGTAAAATATGTACATGTGAAAGCAGCAAGATCCTGTCAGGCTTTTATTAGATTAGTCCGAATTTAGGGAATTTTTATTCTAGGGGAAGCATCAGAGCTTCTTCATCTTCTCCTTTAAAGAAGAAGGGAATGTAGCAGAAGAGGATAATGAGGGACGGCCAGAGGAAACGGAGCGTTCCAGGAGAGGCAATGAATAATGTGGGGTAGCACAGAGAGGTCAAGCAAAAAGAGAAAAGCTGCAGTGTGTCATCTCATAAAAACCGAGGAAAGAATTGAAGTATTAGGAGTTGAAGCTAAAGGGGCTGAGCTTGGTAAAAAGCTTTGAGAAGATGAGGAAAAGGGGATTGAAAAATTGGGGAACCTTCATTCAGGACACTTAGAACTGCAGTGTAATTAACTTCAGACCTCACAAGGAGTCCAAATGGTGCGAAGATCCATGCATACTGTGCGCAGACCCCATTCTGGAGAGCTGTTACGACAAATTCGTGCTTCGGTTCAGTCCACGATGACACGTGCGCATGTGACTGGCATGTGTTGCTGCCAGTGTTGGTGTGTTCCTCCTGTTGGGCCATGTGCGTGCCCGAAAGTGTGTGGGCGCCTGGTCCTTCTGGGAAAATTTTGAATCAAACTCAGGGCTTATTGCTTGGTCTATTGTTACACCGACTTTTTCTTTCTTCTTGGTTTGAATGTTTTCTTTTTATTTTTAACATCTGTGCAAAAGCTTTCAAACATGGAAAACAACAGGGGGGAAATAAATGTTTTCAACAGAGTATTTAGACGCACAAGGTTCAAAACTGAGTGCAGGGACTTGAAAATATGCAAAAGAAGACAAAAGCTAATTTATGAAGTCCAGTTTCTCAGACGTGTTAAACAGTTCAGCTCCAGCTGGGAAGAAACTGTTCCTGTGCTGTGAGGTTTTTTGTTCTTACAGACTTCAGCCTCCTCCGAAAGAGAAATGACTCAAACGACATTATCAAGCTATTTCTGAGTGAATGAAATATGTGCACTTATATTTTCTGGGCAAGCTTTATGCGCTTTCAGTAGAAAATAGTCCATACATTTCTGCAATGTTTGCACATTGTTGCGGTTCAGGTTGTTTTTGAGACGTTTTTGTCCTGTTGATATTGGACAGAGCCTGCTGCTGGTAGGGAGTGTCTCCATCTGCGCAAATTTGGGTAACAGAGGTGAGCAGAGGAATGAAACTGCAGATTTAGGCATCCAGTCACTTCTAACTTTGCTCTCTGAGGACTCCACAGAGAGAAACATGCAAACAGTACAGATGTTATCTATAATTTATGTGACAGGCTTGAGCAGAAGGAGGAACATATTCGTAATGGGCCAAATTAAAAGACGGTGTATGTGAACAAACAGGAGAGAATTAAAAAGATAAATTGCAAATGCGTTGAAGTGATATAATTAGTATTCTTATTGAGACTGGATGCTTTGACATAAATCTTTAAACCTTTGCCTTATATAAAAAAAATATATATAGATGAATGAATAAGAACTTTTTAGAAACGTTAATTCTGAACATAAGTTAAATAATTTCTTAATTTAGTTTTGATTTAGATCTTGATGAGGCTTGGTTAGAGTGGAGTAGTAGTTCATGAGTTGATTCGGCAGATCATCCCTCAGTAGAGATGTAGAAATTCAAACAATATGAAGAGAAGTTCAGCTGAGCCAGATTTCCATCATGTTGTTAGAATATGGTGTTTGGACAACTGTTAGGGGTTCCTCTCTATAAAGGATGAGGATCCTGATGCAGACTCTAAACTTGATGATGTGCTGGCGGTAGGCTAATCTGCTTGAAAAAGGAAATCAAGCAAAGCTAATTAGTTTTAAATAAGTGCTGCTGAACATCAGTTATCTTGAACATGTGGTTGCATTGCTACTAAAGTTAGCTAATTTTGTTCTATCCCTAATGCATTTTTATCTAGAGGTAGTCCATTTCTCTGTCAGGGACAAACACGGTTATGCACCAGCATGCACACGCGCACACACACGCCCTCATCTGCCCCAGAAATGTCAGTCTGAGCTTGCTTGTTGCTTTGTTGCTCCTGAAAAAGGAGTTGCACAGAAAGGTGGACTGTCAAGGAGTTTAGCCTATCTGACATGTTTACGTCTCTGAGGTTAACGTTGTGACCCACTGTGCTCTTACCACTGACCCAATTTGATCTCTTTTAGTAGAACTTCCACTTTCTCTGGAAGCTTCTTCAGGTTTTACTTGTGTGAAGTGGCGGGTCCCGTCCTGGGCTTTCAAAATTAAGCATTTATTAACGCCACATGTTTTGATTATATCACAGAAAGTCTCTAACTGTGCTTTCTCTTTGTCAAAAAAGAAAAAGAAACCATCAGTAAAACATGACGAATTGTGCAATCTTGATCAACTTCACTCAGACAGCAGCGGAGTCTTTGTCTTCTGCTCTTCACGTCTAAGGCATTGATTTTGGCTTTAATTATTCCACATACACAAACACTCGTAGACGGATGCGAGTGCAGGATGAATGGGAGCTCATTTATTGGAGACAGACTAATGATGCTGCCAGATCCTGCTCCCCGCTGAGAAGAGCGTCGCAAGATAAATTGTCATAAAAACCTGCGCTCTCAGCAGAGAGGTGCTGTTTGGAGGTGTTACAGATGAAAAATATGCAGCTCAGTGCAAAACTTGATTTAATAACTTAATGCTTGTGTACACTTTTTTAAATCCCATTTTAATATAGTGTGATTGTGATGTCTCTTTGAAAGCTGGTTTCACAGCTCCCTGTAAATTCTGATGTCTAGATTTAGTCCTGATTTGCTTATAATAATGGCCAACTGTACTTTTCACATGTATTTTAATGAAATCCTGTAACAACGCTTCCATCATTTCAGTGACTTCCCTGAGAGTGCGGAATCTCCCTTGTAATCTTTCCCCTTTGAGCTATTTTCACATTTCTCTATTGCTGTAGTTTTCTCTCTTTTGCATTGTTGCCTTTAAGACTGACCAGAGAAATTACACGTGCTTTGCTGTTGTAAATTCAGTTGTCAACACACATTTTAATATGCACGCTCACATAATACGAGCAGCCTCTAACCTGCACTGTCTTGTCAGCAGTAGCAAATATGGCTCTGTATTCAGCAAAAGACTAAAGCATTTTTGAAGTACCAGCTGGAGAATATAATATCATATTAAATAAATGTTAGGTCATCCAAATAAAAATGACTAAAGCACTTCCAACTTGGATTTTAGGCAAATTTTACTTCTATGTT